>SSNS01000166.1:708280-718892 GCA_006937985.1 Aphyosemion australe | reverse complement strand
TACTGAAACATCTATGAAACAAACATAGATGGTACTGAAACATCTATGAAACAAACATAGATGGTACTGAAACATCTATGAAACAAACATAGATGGTACTGAAACATCTATGAAACAAACATAGATGGTACTGAAACATCTATGAAACAAACATAGACGGTACTGAAACATCTATGAAACAAACATAGATGGTACTGAAACATCTATGAAACAAACAGATGGTACTGAAACATCTATGAAACAAACATAGATGATACTGAAACATCTATGAAACAAACATAGATGGTACTGAAACATCTATGAAACAAACATAGATGGTACTGAAACATCTATGAAACAAACATAGATGATACTGAAACATCTATGAAACAAACATGATGGTACTGAAACATCTATGAAACAAACAGATGATACTGAATCATCTATGAAACAAACATAGATGGTACTGAGTGGATTTTTTAAAAGTAGTTTATTGATTTTTATTGAGAATGGACAAACCTTTGCTGTATTTCTTTAGGGTTGTGCATTTCCAACTCTGACTGCTAGGGGGCAGCAGTTTACCTCATCTGATGGAACGACGACGTGTCGTGACTCACGGCGACACCGGATGTGTCTCACCTGAGTTTTCCACTTCAGCCTTAAAAATGCAAATACCGTCTGGCTTTTCGTATCGCGATATATCGTATCGTCCTTTCTGTATTGTGATAAATGTCGGGCGACGGTGGCAGAGGAGTTAAGTGCCTGCCTCGTAACCGGAGGGTTGCAGGTTTGAGCCCCTCTCAGTCTGTTGCGGTCGTTGTGCCCTTGGGCCAGACCCTTCATCATCCTTACCGGGGACGGGTGGCGCCTGCGTACGGCAGCCTCGGTGTGCCCCAGGGCAGCTGTGGCTAAGGTGTAGCTCATCATCACCAGGGTGTGAGTGAGTGACTGTGGGGTAAAGCACCTTGGGGGGTTGTAGGACTCTGGTGTTTCCTCTATTGTGACGTAATCTGAGCGTTCCAACAAGACTAAAGCAGTAGAAAATGTTCCAACGACCTCCTGAGTTTTTATACAAACAAACCGAACCGTTGGTTTCACGGCCTTCAGAACGTAAACGAGCCCACATCACGGCGCTCCCTCCTCCGTGTTTTACAGTTAGTGGGTGGAGTCATGAGTGACTGGTGTGTTTCGCGGTCACATGGTTGTCGTGCAGCTATTTAATCACAAAGTGTTTTAATTACGGCTCAGTTTGTTTGCCATGTTATTTTATTCTGGATCCTAAAACTAAACGTGTTAGACGTTACCAGGAGCTTTAAACCTTCAGAAACCCGGTGAAACGCCAGCTGTAGGACGACGTTTCACTCTTTTTCACTCTTCAGACACCAAACAAACAAACACAGTCACTTCTGTTTGACTTGTCGACATGAGCAGGTCTCCGACTCGCTGTTTTATGTTGATGTTAAAGCCTCGTTTGTTTCCTTTGGACTTGAGCAGGTCATTTTTCTAGCTGTTTAGTCACCGTCTGTGAGGTTTTTAGCCTCGTGTCTCATTAGAATCCACTAAAAGCACATCTAGCAGCATTTTTATTGACTCTTTAACGTGCAGACGAGGTTTAAAACGACTCAGAAATGATCCAACAGTGAATTAGTTTGTTACTAAAGATCGACTGATGAGGGGTTTTCTATGGCCGATACCTGCCGCCGACGCTTGACCCGAGTCTCATGGCTGACATCTCGACGTTTTCACCTTGTTTACCTGCTAAAACGTCACTAAGTGGATCAAAATCAAACATTTAACCAAAGTTAATAATAAACGGATCAAACATTAAATATGAAGAGATGTTAGTTCATTAACCCGCGGAGGGACCTGACGTTTGTGACTCGCTCTGGTCAGATTGTTTAGAACTGTGACTTAAATAAAAATCACATCCTGTCTGATCTGGTTTATTACTGACAGCTTTAATGAAATCTAGTGAAGATGAAGTTCTGAGCCTCACGTCACCATTTGTTCATGAGTTTTAACCTTCTTTTGATGAAATGTTGCCATCCTGACCAGAACGTGAGTTCTTGTTTTATTTGTCTGTGGCTAACACACGTCTCCATCTCCGCCAGACTAACCACACCTGTAAACGTGAGGGCTAGGACTCTGGTTGTGGTTCTGATTTGTTGTTGTTTTGTTTTCCAGCCTTCACCCTTTCAGCCTGCCCCCTTGTCGGAGCGGTGAGCACCTGAGCACTTCAGCCCCGTCCCACCTGCAGCACTTCGGCCTCATCTCCACCACCGGCACCACCTCCAGCTCCACCCTGGGACTCCTGCAGCTGCTGCAGGAACGCGGCATCTCCGCCTCGACTAATCCACACAACAACCTGCACTACAGCCACGACCTGCAACCTTTATGCTCCGTAGACAAAGATGGAGGCTTGTCCTCGGACAGAAACTCAGACAGGAGCGTTTTTAGCCTGAACCTGGTGGAGAAGCTGCAGGGCCTCGGGCTCCACAGAGTGGCAGCCTGGGGGATGAAGAGCTGCAGCGGGAAAGAGCCGGACAGAGTCCAACATCCTGCACAGGTGTGACGTGTTTCTGCTCCTCGTTCATCAGTGACTCTGCATGAAGCCATGAGATTCCCTCCGTGTAATTCTGCGCCACCGCAGCAGCCGTGTCTTTAACAGCTAAAGCCACAGAATGTGTTGGAGCCATACTTGACCCGTAGGACCGGTGTCCTGCTCTGGAGGCGGTCGTTAGGACGACCACCCGACAACCACTTTTTACACGTAGCAACTAAACAAAAAGATCTTTTTTATACGGCGTTTTGTGTGATTTTACATTTCCCTCCATCGCTGGTTTTAGAGCCCAAACACTTGTTTTAGTGTCCAGGTATTGTTTCATGAAGCAGACCACAGACTGAATCTGAAGAACATCCAAAAAACAAACTTCCTGCTCGGAAGCTCTGAGAAAAGCACGTTTGAGACGAGAAGGACCGACTCTTCCTTTACCTGTAGGCCCCGCCTACTTCCACCTGACCTGGTGGAGACGACCTCGGTGGAACCGACCTGGGGTCAGCGTTCTGCATCAGGAACGGGAATGGAGGTGTCTTAGAGGCAATAAGTCAAAGCTGCTGTATTTTATTCATCAGGATTTCTGTTGATCACCGTGCTGGGCATTCAGAGAGATTCCTGTTGTGTTTGTTAGTATTTAATAATAAAGGGTTATAACCCTGGCCCTGTAGGGGGCGTCGTCGTTCTTTCTGAGCTGTAGGATTCAAAGGGAAGAGCTCTTAAACACGGCTTCTGTTTCTCTGCTCGGGTCTGTTTGTGTGTAAATTTGACCACCTGTGAATAAAACCTTTGCATTTTCCTCCAGAACAGCTTCCAAAGTCTTTGTGTTTGCATGAAATCAGGCCGGTTTATTCTGCACACTTGTTTTATTCATCATTTTTCTTCACAACAGTTTTGTTTTTTTTGTCGGCGCCGTTCCTCAGTCCGCATCCCGCCGTCCGAAGTCCACCCAGCCCTGGTAGTCCCGGTCCGACAGGCACTCGGACTTCACCGCCTCTGTGAACAAACCATCCCTACATGAACCGGAACAGTTCAGCACATTTCTGACGGTTAGAGGCGACGCACGACTAACGAAGTAAAGCTCATAAACTCGTCACACCAGCAGGAAATAAAGACTTTTATCACGCTTTAGTGTAAAAAGATTATTCAGCTTAGATTTCTTTAAGTTAAAGGATGTTTCTACTGAGCCGTCATTAGAAAATACACATAAAAAACTTTTTACAGATTTTTAATGTAATAGATAATAAACTCAAAATTACATCACAAAATGTATGATAATGATATTCATGACTGCAGGTAGCAGCATTTATTAGATCTTTTATATTTTATGTCATTTACTGTCATGAATGATGAATTTTTGTTCACACCAGAAAAATGTTGGGATGTGAATTTTTATCAAGGTGATTTAAAAAAAAGAATTATTTATATAATCCTGCAATAATAAATAAATATCTTATAAAAACATCATTTAATTAAAATGTTCTATTTAAACATTTATTATATTTATTTTTAATCTCTATCACTACTATTTTAATTTGTTTTATTTAATTCTTTTATTATTATTTAATTGTATTTATTCTTTGATGAAACAGCAGTGATGCTGCTGTAGATAAAAATGACATGAAATACAGAAAAAGTCATTTGTGTTAAATAATTAATGATCTGAGAAACTTAAAAATAAAATAATGAATCTTTTAAAGCGGCTGAAATGAGTTTTCTTCGCAGGGTGGCTGGGCTCTCCCTTAGAGATAGGGTGAGAAGCTCGGCCATCCGGGAGGGGCTCGGAGTAGACCCGCTGCTCCTCCACATCGAGAGGAGCCAGTTGAGGTGGCTCGGGCGTCTGATTAGGATGCCTCCTGGACGCCTCCCTGGTGAGGTTTTCCGGACACGTCCAACCGGGAGGAGACCCAAAGGAAGACCCAGGACACGCTGGAGAGATTATGTCTCTCGGCTGGCCTGGGAACGCCTTGGGATTCCCCCGGAGGAGCTGGCCCAAGTGGCTGGGGAGAGGGAGGTCTGGGCTTCCCTCCTTAGGCTGCTGCCCCCGCGACCCGATTCCGGATAAGTGGATGAAGATGGATGGATGGATGGATCTTTTAAAACTTAAATTTGTGTAAAAATGTATTTTTTGTCATTAATAGAAAAGTTGCAGGTTTGATCTTTTTGAAGATGTTCATTGGTTTTGTATTCTGGAGACAGTCTAGACCTAGATAACATAGAAACCACATCAATGATTGTTTAAAGGTCTGATCCCGAGCAGCGTACCTGAAATGGCTCGCACTATTTGTTTGGTCATCATCTCCCGTTCGTCCTCAGACAGATGCGCTCGTCTCTCGCTCCGAGCTTCTGGCTTCATCTTCTCCTTCTGGGCCAGAAGTCTCTGCAGGACGTTTGTTTGTCTCACCTGTTCCGCTGCAGACGTCTCAGGTGAGCAGACGGCGTCAGATACAAGCAGCAGCAGCACAAATAAAACTTTCCCTGACATTTCTGCACAAAAAAGACAGAATCGGTTAGAATCAGGTGTGAAAAGCTGCAGCACCTGTGAGGACCCGGTGAGACGAGAGATGCTTCAGGTGTGAATGAAGACTCTTTTATACTGAAACACCGGAGTGGAAAAAGCTCAAAATCAAAGACTGTTAATGGATTTGCACTTTGGGAGGAGATGGGTACAGGAAGTAACACCTGTCTGCAGCTTTTCTCCTTCCTGTAACAACAGTAAAATCAGTCAATGTGTTTAAAGAAGAATCCAATAATCCTCTAGAGCGTCTGGAACAACATCCACCGTCACCATGGAGACGGGATGGAAGGCCTGGGTGGGAGTTGATAAGCATGTTCCCACTCCTGTTCCACCTGGCCTATTAGAATATTTAGTTATTGTTGTGTGAGCTGCTGCTGCAGGTTTAAATAAAACAAGCCTGGGTTAAAGGGTGAAACAACAAAAATATTAAGTTTGTGTTAAACATGCAAACAAAATGTGAAAAAGACACAAAAACGGAGTTTTCTGTTTCTAAAGGGCCTCCTGATACGTTGAAGGTTGTTGGAGTTTCAGTTTTTCTCCTTTTTTAATCTGTAAAATAAAAAGTTTATTCAGAAAAATAAAACAAATATTTAGTGCAGAATGAAGTGACGTTAAACCTTATTTGTTGTTTTAGAAGTCTGGGCCTCTCTCCTAGGCTGCTGCCCCCTCGGCCCGACTCCGGATAAGAGGATGGATGGATGGATGGATGGATGGATGGATGGATGGATGATGGATGGATGGATGGATGGATGGATGGATGGATGGATGGATGGATGGATGATGGATGGATGGATGGATGGATGGATGGATGATTTGTGCTTTTGTTTCTGATGTTTTAGGACTTTGTAAAAAGAATTCTGATATTTTCAGTGAAGACGTTTTCAGTTCAGGTGTTTTTTAGGTTTTTTCAGGATTCTCGGCACATTTATGACACGTTTTCTGTTTCATGTTTGTGTTCTGAAACATTTAATCCACTCTGGTTCACTAAGCTGTAATCAGCTGATGCTTCCTCTACTGGTGGACGTGATCTAATCCTAACTCATATTTCTGGATGAGCTTCTTCTGTCGGGGTCCGTTCACGCCGTCATCTGGACTTTCCAGATGAAATCAGCTTTAAGGCGACTTGACATTAAAACTAACCTCAGCTGCTCTTAGCCTAAATCAGGAGCTTCTGGCCTCTCAGGCATGCAGAAAAACCCGTTTTTTCCAGCATGGTCGGTTGTAATTATCTGCTTTTCTCCCGTCGTTGGTGCTTTTGTTTCTCCTTGTGAACCTCCTGCTGGTTTCTGGTCCAACCTGACTTCTCATTGTTTGTGCATCTCCTCATCATCAGCAGGTGGAGGCGGGAGTCCACCCGTCCTGGATCTGGTTCCTCCTGTTTCTTTCTGTCTCATCAGTGAAAGAAACGTTTTCGTAGTCAGATCAGGAGTTTGTGCTACGAGGCTGCTGGAGAGCACCGCCTGCATGTTTACCTGCACCAACACACCTGGTTTGAGTCAGTGGGTGATTCAGGTGTGTCCGAGCAGGGAAACAACAGAAACATGCAGGGCCACCACATCAGTGCTGAGATGACTGTTGACGTTTGAGCAGGAACGCATCAGTGAAATCTGACAGACGAGGCGGTTTTCACACCAGCTGCTGTCTGGATCAGACAAACACGCCCGTCTCCTCAGCGTCCAGACGAGCTGCCGCCGGGTGATTTTCATCTTTAGCTTATCGATCCTGAAAGGGGAAACCTCTAAAAACCATTAAAGAGCTGGTGAAGCTCCGCCTCCTACGGCATCCCAAGAATCAATTAAAACATCTGAGCTAAACGTTCGACTGGTTTTACGGCAGGAGGAACCAACGTCCTGATTTCTGTTGGGATCAATATAATCACGACCCGTCACCGTTAACACCGGTTTTAGTTGTTTTGTGTCTTTTTAACAAAAAACGATAAAAACGTTTATTTTTAATCACAATAATTCCCACATTTAGTTTTCAACATGGAACATTTAAAAGTGGAGCCTTGAAACCAGAGCTGATGGATAAAAACCTGAAATAATAAAGTTACAATAACAACACAATCAGTGGATTCAATTAGGCGTTAGGACACTGATCTGGTGTCTGAACAGGTAAAATCTCACCTGCTGAAGATCGGTGTGGGAAGGGCCTCAGTTCAGAGGAAACGAGGTGACGCGTTCCAGTTCAAAGGCGGGTCACTGCTCTACAGTTTTTCTCAGTAGCTCAAACACTAAACCCTGTTGTCTGAACCAAAGGCTCAGTAGCTTGAACCCACTGATTGAATCAAACCATCAGCACGTTTCACCTGTTTAGACACCACTTGCCAACACATTTTCATTGTGATGCACCTGTGCTGCATCATGGTGAGCACAGGTGACAAACGTCAATCACCAGTAAAGCACTGGTGTCACCACTTGAACACAACTAGAAATGGATCACACTTGTGTCTAATGATGTGAGGGAGCATACTCAGTGCTTCATCCTAGTAGATGTATTCATGGGGTCTTTCCACTGCATCCAGTTGAAAACCCCTCTGTAGAAATAGATCTAGTTTAGTAAGTGATACAGAAAAAGTGATTTAGGCCACTACAGTCTATCACTACGTAATCAACACTGAACGTGTCTGGATAATGTGCCAACCTGAAGTACTGGAGTCTTTGCTCTTACAGTAGTATTTGTAGATTTTTGTACTTTATTTTTAGTACATGGGCTCACTGTACACAAGTGTCAAACGCACAAGATTTCTGTTTGGTCTTTTTGTACAATTATTACAATTATTGTTATTTTTGTTCTGCACCATGCATCCCACCTACAGTGAACACTAAACATTTATTTCTGCAGCTTCATGTCCTGATCGTTGTGTTTTCTGTTGTTCTACCTAGTGTTTAGTGACTGTTCAGTAGTGACGGTCATTGTGAGTGACTCGGGGCACGATTTGACACCATAGTTCAGTTTTGAGCACAGATTGAACTGTTTTGAGGTGAAAGTTTGGTTTTGCTAGAAGAGTCTGAGGTTTTGGGGATTTAGCTTGAACATTGGGTTTTGTGTTCACAGGTTAGAGAAAGAGAGAGCAGCTTTCAAGAAACGTGTCTTAGCAATGGAGAAAAACTGTAACAACCTGTGATCTAACGGCTCTTTATGTTTGTGAATGTTTAGGCTGCACAGATTTAAACCGTTATTTACACAGGCATGTATAAAAACACAGTGTCCAGGTCAAAGGTCAGTCGGGACGTTTCTGATAATAGAAATGTGATTTTTTTATCTGTCCCTCTAATCGTTAGCTTTTTCTGCAAACTGAGGTCATTCACAAAGTTACCTGCTACAGGTGAGGTGATACTTATTCATGAAAGGTTTTAAAGTACGTTTAAAAACTTCCTTTGAAGTTTCAATTATGGAATCAAACGATGACGAGAAACATTTGTATTAGTGAAAAAACATCAAAGGTCATTTTAATAACAGGTCAGAAGGAATTAAAACATAAAGCTGGTTTTTCTAGGGTTGGTTTCTCTTTAATGGGACATCGCTGGAGGACAACCGGTTCCTGTTAGCCTCCCATTTAAACCATTAGAGTCACACCTGAGGGGCTCAACTCTGAGCAGGTGTTAAAACTCTCATAAAGTCTTCAGCCGCCCCGACGGGCCTGAATACTGACGCTTTGCTGAGCAGGCGGCCATGCTTCATCTCCTCTGGACTCTTTAGGTCTTCAGACGTTTAGTTTTTGTTTTAAATGTTTAAAAATAAAAAACAAAAAAGTTATATTTTACAGTTTAATGGTTAACGGGTAAAGAGAATCAAGTAGGAAACATTCGTGATTTTTATTTCTCCTCTCTGTGTTTGAGTCTACAGGCGTTTCAGGAATGTGGAGGATGAAACCCTGCAGGAGGCTGTTGGCTAACACCTGACTCCCATCAGGGGAAACATCTTAGTTAAGATCCGTTATCAGCTCGGAGCTGCCCGACTGCATAACTCCACCTGCTCCAGACAAAGGACCTCCAGCCACACCCAGATGACCTGGTGAATATGGATGACCTGCAGCACATGCCGGGGGTTTAACTCCTGGACCTGACACTATAAAACCAGCAGTCAGAGGCAGATCCTGCAGCTCCAGACCTCCTCCTGCATCACCACCATCATCATCATCATGCCTGTGAGCCAGCAGAGCAGAATCTTCAGCTCCAGCTCCTCTCAGGGTGGATGGATCCAGAGGCGCTCCGTCGGCGGGTCTTTCCAGAACCACACACCCAGCGTGTACGGAGGAGCGGGTGGATTCGGGACCCGCATCTCCCAGGCCTCCTCCTCATCCTATTTCTGCTCCTCTGGGTCTGTGAGCTCTGAAGAGTTCAGCGTGACGGACGGAAAGAAAGTCACGATGCAGAACCTCAACGACCGCCTGGCCTCCTACCTGGAGAAGGTGAGTCCAGAGCTTGTCTTTAAAACAGCCTAGAGTCTGATCCAGTTAGTTTAGAGAGGAGAACCCCTGTGAGGTGTCGTCACATTTTCAAAATGGGTCTTTTATCACATTCAAAAGGAAACAGTTCAACTGTCTTGATATTTTCTGTTTTGAATTTGTAAAAAGAACTCCTTCGAAAATGAGATGGCAGCAGGATTATCCTCCGAAATAAATAAATAAAAATAAACAAATAAATAAAAACAAACAAACAAATAAATAAAAATAAATAAATAAAAACAAACAAACAAATAAAAACAAACAAATAAATAAATAAAAATAAACAAATAAATAAAAACAAACAAATAAATAAATAAAAATAAATAAATAAAAACAAACAAATAAATAAATAAATAAATAAATAAATAAATAAATAAATAAATAAATAAATAAATAAATAAATAAATAAATAAAAATAAATAAATGTTTAGCTCACAGGCAAACTCAGACCTTTTATTTTGGATGACTATCAACGTGATGATGTCATTTTGTGATTTCCTGAATAAATCTTGTGAAAACTGAAAGAAAGTCTCACCCTGTCTGAAGAGCTAAATGTAGCTGGGTTTCCTCTCTGCACTTTTCTAATTGGTGCTCCATACCTCAGCGCCCTCTGGTGGTGACTAAAGGAGACAGCAAGAGTTTTGGATTTATGTAAACATCTTTAGCAGGTGTTCATACACAAAAACAACAGCGTTAATGACGTCAAACAAACTCAAATAAAAGGAGAAAACATAAAAAATAATGAATGAATATTAAACATAATAATTTATGCAAAACAAATGTTTCATATTGCTCTTTAAACCTAAAAGTCCCCTGAAACTAACAGGTGTGTGTGTGTGTGTGTGTGCGTGTGTGTGTGTGTGTGTGTGTGTGTGTGTGTGTGTGTGTGTGTGTGTGTGTGTGTGTGTGTGTGTGTGTGTGTGTGTGTGTTTAGGTGCGCTCCCTGGAAAAGAAAAACAGGGAATTGGAGCTGAATATCAAAGGATTCTGTATGAAACAAACAGTGGCTCCCAACGACTTCAGCAACTACTTCACAATCATCGATGACCTGAGAGCAGAGGTACAACACACACACACGCACACGCACACACACACACACACACACACACAC
>SSNS01000166.1:686969-706014 GCA_006937985.1 Aphyosemion australe | reverse complement strand
CACACACACACACACACACACACACACACACACCTGTTTAATGTTTAAGCAGCTGTCTTCTTCTCCCTCTAGATGACTAAAGTGGTCTCTGAGAACCAGAGCATCCTCCTGCAGGTGGACAACGCTAAGCTGGCCGCTGAAGACTTCAGGATGAAGTGAGTTGACGTGTTGCAGCCTAACAATGAAACACCAGACTCTCTGGTCTCCAGCTGACTAGATCTGATGTGTAGGTATGAGCTGGAGCTCAGCATGCAGAAGACGGTGGAGGCTGATGTGTTTCGTCTCAGAGGGATCCGGGACAGCCTGACTCTCACCATCAGCAACCTGGAGACCAGCGTAGAAAACCTGACGGAGGAGCTGGCATGCATGACGAGAAACCACAAGGAGGTGAGGACTGGACACAACATCTCAAAGTTTAGGTCAGAAGGTTCAATCTGACCTACCTGCTTGCCGTAGGAGCTGGAGCAGGTGCGAGCTCAGGGAATCGGTGCTGTGAACGTGGAGGTGGACAGCGCCAAATCGGCCGATTTGACCCAGATCCTGGAGGACATGAGGGTGCAGTACGAGGCAGTGATGAAGAACAACAAACTGGAGCTGGAGACCTGGTTCCAGTCGAAGGTGAGGTGTCCCAAAATCCCACGAACGCGTTCAGAATACTGATTAAAGATAAATACTGCTTTACGTAAACAGGTGGAGACCCTCCAGCAGCAGATCCTCTCCTGCTTCACTGAAGTGAAGACGTACCACACGGAGATCTCTGAGCTGAAGAGAACCTACCAGACTCTGGAGATTAACCGTCAGTCGCTCCAGGCTGAGGTGAGTCCATCATGGATTAGTCACAATGTTTAGCTTCTTCCTGACTACCCACCCTCAGACCTTACATCTTCCCCTGCTGTGGTCCAGTCATGAGTTTAATCTGGTGGGATTATGCTAGTCCCAAGACCCCGTTTGGTGTTTTATGACCCAAACAGGGTCTCAGACCTCAACATCCAGATGGAGCATCAGGATTAGTCCCTTCATCACAAACCTGCCCCCTGGTGGAGGATCTGCTGGTGTTATGTTGTTCATAATAACATAAATACTGATTATTATTTACTTGTTAGATTAATATTAGACAGGAAAGAAAAGATTTATAATATTACAGACTCTAAAGGGTCACACCCCCCTTTAACATAAAACATAACATCAGCCGACTCCAGACGTCTTTAGAAGAGTCCTCTAACGTCTGCAGATAACCGGAGCTGGTGACTCGTCTAACAGACTAGAACAGGTCAGAGGAGCCGAGGTAGGAACGTTGCTAAGCTGAGTCCCATTCTGTCTCTGAACTGGAGATTGTTCTCCACACCTTCATCTCCTCACGCTTAGACTACTGCAGCTGGCTTTTCTCTTGTCTGAGCAGAACCTCCCTGAAGCGTCTACAGGTGGTCCAGAAGGCCTGTGCTAGGCTGCTGACCAAGTCCTCCAAACACACCCACGTCACCCCGCTCCTCTTCCAGCTTCACTGGCTGCCGGTTAACTTCAGGGTTCATTTCCAGATCCTGGTTCTGGTTCTTAGGGCCTTACATGGACAAGCACCATCATACATTGGTGATCTTCTCAGTCCCTACACCCCCAGCAGGTCCCTGAGGTCCAGTGATCAAAGCCTACTGGTTGTGCAGCACCAGGCTAAAGACCAAAGGTGACAGATCATTTGCTGCTGTGGCCCCAGACTCTGGAACTCTCTCCCCCTGAGCCTGAGATCAGTAGCCTGGCAAGCCATCCTATATATGTGAATATATAGTCGGGCCACGAACCATTGACGGCTCTCAGTCGTGAGGCGGGATCTACGGTTGTCTTTCAAAATGTCAGCACGCAATTGGATAGCGCTAGGACCAATCAGAGCAACGAACAACGTGACGTAATCACAGCGATGGAAAAGCGGGACCCACTAATGGCGTCAATGATTTCTGTCGTTTTTGTATAAAAACATGTGAATATCAGGTGTACTGGGACATTGCACTACTTTGGTTGATAAAAATAAGAAGCTGCTAAGTATATCAGACAGACTTACGCACGTTGGAGTCTAAATAATCCATGTTGATGACAAAGCCGTTTCAAAAGAACGTGGCTCCTGCGCTGCCGCCATGTTGCTTGGGTTCGCGGCCGCAGCGCTGACGTCATCGGCTACTCCCGCTCTGTGATTGGCCCACAATATAGAGCGCTGTGATTGGCCCAACCAAAACTATAGCGAGTTGTGATTGGACAGCCACAGGCTGCGAGGATTCCTATGAAGCGTGCCTAGACCAAACTCTGCAAAGCAAGAATTTGGTCTAGTTCACTAGGCTAGGAGATCAGTGGACTCAGTGGTCTCCTTTAAAACTCACCTGTTCAGGTGGCTTTGGTGGGACCTGCTGCTGGTTCTGCATCACTACCTTCTCGTCAGGATGCTGTTGGAACCCATATCACCTTTTTTTTGTTTTCCTTCACATTTTTTATTAAAATATTTGTATTTTTGTTCTTCTTTGTTTTTGTTGCCTCGTGATGCGTGATGCTCATCTTGAGAGATAAAAGGTCTCTTCTTCTAGTGGGGGGTGTTTGTTTTGGATTTTAATAACTTTTTTATATAAAAACCTCAAAATGAATCTGGCATCAAACAGAAAACGGGGGGGGGGGGGGGGGGGGGGGGGTTACTCTTTTCCACTTTTCAGGAATATCTGGAATAACTTCTGGAAGGTTTCTGTTTGGAGGGCGTGTCTGAACCTGTGCTCTAGTGGATTATTACTCTGATTATGAGCTTCGTTCTCATTTAAAACAACTTTTGATTCTCACCGACGTTCATAAAAGCAACAAATAAGTAACATTTTCAAAGATCTACAACAGGTACAAGCTTTGAACGTTCACTTTAATGAGCAGTTTTCAAAATATAAGCCTGTCCCTGTCCTGTAAATGCCACAGAAGACTTTTCAAAGTGGAAACTCTAAATGAACGTCTGAACGTGTTCCCACAGGATCAGCAGCAGGACGGTTCCCTCTGACCCTGACCTTTCCTCCTGTCTGCCCCCAGGTTCAGTGTCTGCAGAGCAGTTTGGTCGAGGTGAACGGTCAGTACGCCGCTCGGCTCAGCCAGCACCAGGAGACCATCTCCACGATGGAGGCGGAGCTGCAGGAGATGAAGGCCTCTCTGGAGCAGCTGCAGGTCAAATACACCCTGCTGCTGGAGCTGAAGCCCCGACTGGAGATGGAGATCCAGGAATACAGGAGGCTGCTGGAAGGAGACGAGTTCCAGAAGAAGTGAGATCTGAAACCACTTTGACCCTGAAAGCTGTCTGAAGATCATTTTAATGATGGTGTCTTCTCCCTCAGGGCTGTGATCATCACCAAAGTCACAGAGGAGGTTGAAGGTAATAATCCCTTGAAAGTGTCTGAGCTCGGCTCCGTGCTGCAGCCTCTGATTTGTTGTTTCTGCCCCTGCAGAGCAGAAGCCCCACATCGAGAAGAGAGTGAGGACCATCGTGGAGGAAATCGTCAATGGAAAGGTGGTTTCCTCCTCTGTCGACACCAAAGTGCAAACCATTCAGTGACTCCTGCTCAGACCAATCATCTCCTCCTGACTTTAAGATTGTTTGTTTCTCCTGGATTTGGGCTTCAGCTGCTTCTGAAGAATGAAAACCTAAATAAAGGTCTCAAAACGAAGATGGAGTTGTGCTTTCAAAATAAAATCCCAGCGTTTACTTAGATGAAGGTTTTACCCAGAAAGAGAGAAAAGCTCATTCTTGGGTGTAACTCCACTTCTGACCAGCAGGTGTCTCTCCTCTCTGAACATGAACCAGTTGAACTGGAAACAGCTGATTATTTCTGTGACAACAGGACAACCAGACCTTTAGGTAGAAGGACGGAGGCTAGAACGTGGACGGGAACGTTGCACCAAGCCCACGGTGGTAGAAGGTGAACCCAGGCCCGCGGTGACTCTGAGTGGAGACATTAAAAGCTGCTCTGGGTGGAGTTCAGTAAAAGTGACTCAGCGTTTAAATCTGCTTTGTTTCTGTGCTGCAGGCTTAGATCCAGCTGGATTAATGCTCCAACTTTCCTCTCAGGCTTAGGCAGCGATGACAGAGTTTATTCATCTCACCACCAAACAGTCGAGATTATTCTGCATGTCAGCACAGAAATCCACCGTGTTGCAGCTGCTGGCGCGCTTCCATTAAAGGATGAAAACCCACAAAGGTCACTGGTGGAACTGGAAACCCACCAGAACTGAACTAAAACTAGTGAGTCAGACCTTTCTTCAGATGTGATTCAACAAAGTAATAAAAAGCCCGAGTCTTCAGCCCAGGGGCGTCGTACTGGGGGGAAAAGTGGACCTGACCACCCAGGGCCCAAGAGGGGAGAGGGGCCCATGCCCCCCCCCCCGTTTTTATTTAGAAAACAGTGTGTCCCCTTTGTGTCAATTTGTTTCATTATATTGTTGTTTCCAACTAAATATGGGAAAATCGAGCCAGACTTTATGTCAGTGTTCGTTTTCCCCAAAGGAGGAGCCCCCCCCCAGGAGGCGTAAGATGGTTTATTCCACTCAGCAGCGGCGACAGGCTGCAAGCAGCAAGCCCAGCACGCTCTCAGACTGAAAGCTGCATTCATGTTCAGTGTTAAACGCCTTTAGTTTCACCATCAAGATCAGTTATAAATTCATTAGTATTAGAATTATTACCGCGGACCTCGCAGTAGAAACAGGTTCTCTCTGTGTGGATATTTCAGCTCCTTCCCACTCATGGATCAGGACAAACTTGGTATGATGCATTCCTGGTAATCTCAGGAATGTGAAGCTGCCAGTGTCATCATGCTATACGAACACCTGAATGCACCAGAGCTCAAAAACTGTCTTGTTAATCCCAGATGAGNATCTACTTTAACTCTATAAGGTAAAGTTGCCCACATGGAGGTAACTGACTTTAAGGCCATAAATGATGGCCCATAATGAAAGCTGGAAAAAGGCATAGTCTAATTATTACATGAGCTCTAGTTGCAAGGTTTGGAGATCCAAAAGTGACACAATTCAATAAATAGCTAAAGCATTAATTAATTTTATAAATGTATCATTAAATATTTTAAATATTTAATTACATGAACCATAAAAATATTTAATTCATTAAAATTAATTTATAGATATTTCATAATTTATTTCATTATTTCATGTTTGTTCATCATGATTTTGTTTTATCTGTCAACCTTGCCCATCAAAATCAGTGAGCAAGGCTCAGGTTGATAACAAACATGGCAGCTTATATGTTAGAGGATTTTTATTGACCTGGTCAGAGATATTTTAAGCCTAACAAGTAAAACAGTTGCTGACTCAGAATCAGTGGAAAAACAGTACAAGAGGAATTTCAGGAAGAATTTCCTCCCTGATAGAGAGACTGACTGCAGAATACCTGTAGAAGTACTCCTGCATGTGCTTGGTCAATTTAACCTATTGCAACAATATATATCAGTATTAGCAAAGCTTAACATCATGAACCACATGGCCCTTTAGATGCAGCAGCAGGGCCCTCATTCTCTCCAGATAGCACTGAGATTTCACTTTTATTATGCTGGCATTTGTATTTGCTCAATATAGAGGTTAAACTAAGATCATGTTTATTAACGTGTCTTACAGCATGACAAAAAATCTGCATGAGAGATATTAAACAAGTGAGCATGGGGGCCCACCTAGATGGCTTGTACCTAGGGCCCAGAATTTGGTGCTATGCCCCTGCTTCAGCCCGTCTCCATGATGGAAGGGGTAGTCACAGTGCTGTTTGGTTCAGGGTGTGTCCTACACTGGACCACAGAAAGCTGAGGACAGGGTGGTCTCGGCTCATAAAGAAGACACGTTAGGAGAGGTTCACCGGGGTGGGATGACTCCAGCCACCTGTTTCTGAGTGGACTTGACGGAGGACGACTGAGGAGGAAATCAAACCAGGAACCAGTCAGATAAGAATTTGTCCACATGCATACCGACAGCAGGGAGAATGTCCTTTGGACAGATGAGACCCAACTGGAGCTTCTTGACAACATCACGCCAGCTCTACGTTCACAGACGCATCAACCACCATCCAACCTCAGGAGGATTGGTTCTGTTCTGGGGCTGCTTTGCAGCATCTGGACCAGGGAGTCTGGAACCTGTTCTGGGTCCAATAAAAAGGTGTTCTGGAGCTAAACGTGCTGCTCAGGGTCCGGATGCCTGGTCTCAGTCACAGATTTAGTTTTCTGAACGTTTAGATCTAACTCGTGGAAACAGAAACCTTAGTGTCACGTTGGGCTCTACTCCTCGTGTGTGAAGAAGCTTCAGTAACTTGTTGAACCCGTTACGACTCCACTCGCCTCTATCAACATGCGTTTGACCTGAGTTCCTTCTGGAGTCTTAGGAAGAAAAGCTTCCAGCTCCACCCAGCTGCTGAAGATCCTCGTGGCTGTAACTTTCCAGACCTCTCAGAGCGGCGCAGCGATAACCCGACCAGGGTGTGCTCGCTCCCTGCAGGGCAGCTCAGGATGCAACAGAACACGCAAAGACCTCCATCTTTGGAGAAATGCCAAAGAATGTGAGTCATCTTGGCCTTCGTTTCCTCAAGCAACACAAAGGTGATATTGTCCCGTGTTGGCTTGTACGAGCTCCACACCCAGGTAAAAACACCCCAGGAGGCCTATCGTGTCTCAGAAATATGTCCTTCTGATCAGGCAAGTAGTAATTAAAAAAAATATTTATTTTTATGTGCCTGCAAGAGACTCCAGCTCAGTGTTGACTTGGAGTCTTTGCCTTGTGAACAGCTGAGCGTGTCACAGTAAAGAGAGATTTATGGTGACCCTCCCTCCCACCCACCCAGGTGCGGTAAACACCCACAGACCAGTCAGAGGCAGCGGTCTGGATTCTCTTAGCTAATAAAATGCTGATTGTTCCATTCATCAAAACATTATCAGAATTCTAACTATGCTGCTTCGTTCACTCTGCACACAGCACACACACACACTCACACACACACACACACACACACACACACACACACACACACACACACACACACACACACACACACAAACACTCACCACTCACACACACACACACACACACACACACACACACACACACACACACACACACACACACACACACACACACACACACACACACACACACACACACACACACACACACACACACACACACACACACACACACACACACACACACACACACACACACACCTGGCAGCACCTCAGGCACAAATCCAAAGTGAATAGCATCTGGAGAATGCTGCAGGACATTTTTAGTGCAGGTTCCACTTTGTTCCTTCGTTCTTTACAAGTTTAACCTCGTAGTAAAGCTCAGATGCTCCAATGATACTCATTCATTCATTCATTCATTTATTGGTTGTATAGCCCTTTAAAACAGTCAACTAGACAGCCAAAGTGCTTAACAGGTCGCATAAAAGCAAAAAAACACTCAATTCAGATAAAAAAGCAAATAAGAGAAAACCATTAATAAAAAATCCACATTACTGTGTATTGAAGGCTTTTCTATAAAAGAAGGTTTTGAGTTTAGATTTAAAAAGGCCAGGGTCAGAGATGGAGCGTAAGTCCAGAGGGAGCTGGTTCCACAGTCGAGGTGCTGCTACACAGAAAGCCCGGTCACCCCAGTGTTTATATCTTGTCCTTGGAATGTGTAGTAGAAACTGGGAAGAAGACCGTAGGGATCTACCGCTAGTGCTGAAACTCAGCAAATCTGAGATGTAGGATGGGGCCAAACCATTAAGAGCATTAAAAACAAACAATAAAAGCTTAAAATCGATTCGAAAGCGAACAGGCAGCCAATGGAGGGCAGACAAAGTTGGAGTGATGTGCTCACGTCTAGGGGTGTCAGTTAAAATTCGAGCAGCCGTGTTTTGGATCAGCTGCAACCTGCTAAGGGTCGCCTGTGAGACACCGAAGTAAAGAGCATTGCAATAGTCGATCCTGGAGCTGACAAATGCATGCATGGCCTTCTCAAGGTCACTTTGGCATAAAAAAGGTTTAACCTTAGATAAAAGACGAAGGTGATAAAAGCTTGATTTGACAACAGAATTGACTTGTTTGCAAAAATTAAAAGTCTTGTCAAAAATCACACCTAGATTTTTTACAGAGTTGCCAAAGTGAAAGTTCAGAGTACTGGTGTCAGCAGAGGCATTCTCACCAAACAAAATGAACTCAGTCTTTTTTTCATTCAGAAACAAAAAGTTCTGGTTTAACCACTGTTTCACTGCAGAAATGCCGTCGGTGAGCAGGTGTTGGGCATTACTAATGCCAGGTTTTAAAGACATGTAAATCTGCAGGTCATCAGCATAAAAGTGGTAGGATAGGTGATACCGAGCTAGAATAGCACCCAGTGGCAACAAATAAAGGGAAAAAAGCAGTGGACCAAGAATGGAACCCTGCGGGACTCCACAAAACAGAGGAGCCCTGGAAGAGGAGGCACTGCCAATACTAACTGAAAAGGACCTGTCTGTCAGGTAGGACTTAAACCAGTCAAGTGCTGTGCCACGAATACCAACATCATGGTTTAAGCGGGAGAGAAGGACAGAGTGATCCACGGTATCAAACGCTGCCGTGAGATCCAATAACACCAGCACAATGGGACACCTACTATCAACAGACATAGCGATGTCATTATGAACTTTAAGTAGTGCCGTCTCTGTGCTATGACGCTGTCTAAAGCCTGACTGGAATTTTTCAAAGATAGAGTTATCCTCTAAAAAAGGCAACAGCTGAGCGCAAACAATTTTCTCAAGAACCTTAGACAGGAAAGGTAGATGAGAGATNNNCACACACACACACACACACACACACACACACACACACACACACACACACACACACACACACACACACACACACACAAACACAGTCATCACTATGGAAACGGGGCGTACACCATTGAAGAAGTGGTACCTCTAAAAGTCCAAGTCTACATCGTCCAAGGTTGACGCCAAAGCCATCTCAAGCGCCATTCCTGAGCCGACACCATCTTTGTAGTTGTGCTCTGTTGCAGCTCTGCCGTAACGATGTGGACGTATCTCTACAAACACTGAGCGCTGTGATTGGCCTGGCTTACGCTTAGCTGAGCCAATGGTAGACCTGCTGAGCCTACAATGGAGCGTGGCTAGACCGACCTGCAGAGCAAAATGGTTTGCTGCAGCTACAGTTTGTCTACGTTTCTAGGCTGGCCTTGATGCAAAACGACTTAGCCATAATACATTTATTGCACATTTGTACAGCGCTTTTCAAAATCAGGGACTCCAAAGAACTTTACAGTCAGTCATTCATCCATTCACACACTGTTGGTGATGAGCTACATCGTAGCCACAGCTGCCCTTTGGCACCACTGACGTCTTCGACCATCACCAGCAGCCAAGGACGGTGAAGTGTCTTGCCCAAGGACACACCTACCGGGTTTTTATGGTTTTTAGTTTATAGTTTTCAAGTGTGATGAATGCCTTGTGATTCATTGTCCGTGGAACAAAGCTCCGGTGCTCCTGTTTCAGGTAGAAAACGGCAGGAATTGGACTCTTGCTCATTAATATTTGTGATATTCAAACATCTCGCCTGCGATTGGTTAACAGCAACACACCTCTCACACTCTTCTTTTGCCCTTTATTCTTGGGTAAAAAAAAATCAACGTTGATGTTTTCTCTCCACAAATAACACAAGCCTAAAGGAGTTCTGGTGTTGTGGAGTTGCTAATGCTAACGGTTAGCTTCTACTAGCTTAGAAGTGCTCTGCTCTCTCCTGCTCCAGCCAGGATGGGTGAGTCCATGAATGCAAGGTTACTGTGTGACGTAGATCTGTGTGGCTTTTTCTCAACTGACCGTTTTCCATCTGTTTTCTTCCAGCGACTAGTTCAGGAAACGGGGGTAGAACTATTTTAACGTTCAGCATGCATGTGAAACTCAGTGTGTGTGTGTGTGTGTGTGTGTGGACAGCATTTACAGAAACTCAGATTAATCATCTCTGGATTAAAATTTACATGAGTCACCATTAGCAAACATAAAACTGGCCACAAATCAGTCAGTTTTCCAGATGCTGAGATAAGATTTGGTGTGTTAGAAGGTGTGAGTCACCTCCACCACCACATTCCCAGATTGTCATTAATCAAACCTACCTGTTACCAAAACGCCTCATAAATCACCAGAAGGATCAGCACACGCACAACCCTTAACTCTCGATTTGAACCCAACTCAAGATGGCCGCTCCAACCAACAGACCTGTGAAAACACAAAAACTCCGCCGGTTTCACAGATACTCAGCTGGATTAGGACGTAAAACTCTGAAACCGGGCCATGTGCCAGAACTCTGGTTCACAATGTCAACTGTCACACAGCGTCCTTTGATCCGTCTTTCATCACCTGTTGATTTGAAGCTGAGGCACAAAAGCAACCACAAACCACAACACTTCCTCCACCGTGCCTCACAGCTGGGCTGAGTACCAACAGCCCAGATCAAAACAAACCACATCCTGCCCAAATGGTGAAGAGGCTCTGATCCTGGACCTGTTCACTCTGATTCATCACACACTAAACTTTTTGTTGCTCTGGCAGAAATCTGACACCAAGCATCTTTAATTCCAGACAAATACACCTGATCCCCTACCTGCTGTGTTACTTTCAAACAAATACTGATTTGACTTTTTCTTTTCCTTGGAAAATGTTCTGTTCTCCTCACATGAACAACCTGAACCATCTTCTGATACATGAATTCGTTTCATGCGTTAACACGTCTTTTCCTTCTGCTGCTTCAGCAAAAACATAATCCCACTTCAGAAGCAAGATGGGATTTGTTGGTGTGCTTTTGGGTTTTGCAGAGAAAAGTGTGAGAGATTACCGTGCAGGTGTGAAAGTGGATGCATCTACAGAACATCGTGTCTTAGCTGAGATAGAAATGTGCATCACAAACTAATCTGCAGCACATGGAAGGGTCGAGCACGCAACCTCAAAACGACAAACCGCTGCAACAAATAAAATCATATAAAAGCTCATCTGGTTTGCATCTCGCTGAGCTGTGGAGTCAGCAGCTGAAGGTCTGAGGCAATGAAAACATTTGAATTCAAAACAAAAAAACCATGAGACACAACTCGTCCATTGTTGGAGGTAGCCTAAGAGTCCAGAGCTGGATGCAAAATGCTTCAGTCAAACTCAACCATCCTGGTTTGATGTGAGGCGGCTGGAGGAAAAAATCCTCCCAGGCGAAGAAAAGAGAACATTAAACATGCAGCAGCTTGTTGCCGTTCAACAGTGATGGACGTTTTAAAGCTGCGTTCCACCAAAGGTAAAAGCACTTATCTCTGTGGTGAACCCTGTCACGAACCCCCCCTCCCTCAAACCCACCAAAGCCGCTGCAGGAGAAGAGACACAAACCCAAGATCTGCTCAAATGAAGAAAAACACGTTCATAAAAAACATCCGAGGATGTTTGATCAAACTCAGATCCAACAGAAAACTCCTGGGGCAACGTTTTAGTGTTTGTGTGGCTCATCGCCACGGTAACGAAACATGTTTGTGATGCAGAGTGGTTATCTTGCTTTTGAGTGACAGCACAAAATCAATAAAGGTAAATCACCTGCCGGAGCGCTGACAGGTGTGAGTGACAAACAGTGAGAGGAGTGGCTGATCAAAGAGGAGCATCGTCGTCCTGCACCAAGTCGCTCCTTTCTGACTGAACTTTGTATCCTAGCTTCCAGTTTAGAAAAGATTTATGAGCTTTCTCCTTTTTTGGATGAAGAAAAAAAACCCAGAGGCTGCATGTGGTGGGAGGGGCTTCACGGACGTCTCCGGTCACATCAGTGTTGCTGGACTCCGCCCACACTGGAGGCAGCAGCAGATATAAGGAGAGCAGAGGCAGAGCTCTGCATCTCAGCCATCTCCTTCTCTTCCAGGCAGGCAGAGCTCCTGAGCAGCAGCATCAACCACGATGAACAGAAACAGCGGCATGACCAGCGCCTTTTCCGGGCGCTCCTTTGGTTCTGGGGGCATGGGTGGAGTCCGGGTCCAGAGGCAGTATGCTTCCAGTGTGCATGCTGGTGCAGGTGGAAGCGGATCAAGGATCTCTGTGTCCTCTGGTGGTTATGGAGCTGGAGGTGGTGGTTATGGAGCTGGAGGTGGTGCAGGTAGCAGCTATAGCTTTAGTGCTGGAGGGGGTTCAGGCTTTGGTGCGGGGGGTGACATGGATGTTCACGTTGGGGCCAACGAGAAGGCCACCATGCAGAACCTGAATGACCGTCTGGCCACGTACCTGGAGAAGGTGCGTAAGCTTGAGGCGGCCAACGCCGACCTGGAGCTGAAGATCCGACAGTACGTGGAGAACAAAGCCGGCCCTGCCACCCGGGACTACTCAGCGTATGAGGCCACCATCGAAGACCTGCGGAAAAAGGTAGGCTTCCGAACCTTGTGGTCAACTTTGCATCCAATCCAGACAAAATCCTGTCTTCACCTGTTTCCAGTTTGTGAGGAGCTAAAGAAACGTTTGCAATCATGGAGATGAAACTTTTGTTGTTTTACAGATCCAGGATGCTATTATAGTGAACTCAGGCATCAATCTGGAAAAGGAGAACGCCGGCCTGGCTGCAGACGACTTCAGGGTCAAGTAGGTGTCAAAAACTTTGGATGGCAGGATTTCACAAAACGGTTTCAGAGTTTTAAAATGAATCTCTCGCTGCCTCGTAGGTATGAAAGTGAGCTTGGCATGCGCCAGTCAGTAGAGGCCGACATCGCTCAGCTAAAGAGGGTTCTGGATGAGCTGACGCTGAGCCGGTCCGACCTGGAGATGCAGATAGAAGGCCTCAAGGAGGAGCTGATCTTCCTTAAGAAGAACCACGAGGAGGTAGGTGCCAAACACGCCTGAGTTCCCTCTTACTGCTCAAAGTGAGCCCTAACCAGACCGGACCTGTGTGCTCAACAGGAAATGGCGTCAATGAGGACCCAAATGAGCGGCCAGATCAACGTAGAGGTGGACGCCAAGCCACAGCAGGACCTGAACAAGATAATGGAAGAGATCCGTGAGCAGTACGAGGCCGTGGCCGCCAAGAACCAGAGAGAGCTTCAGAACTGGTTCGACTCAAAGGTGAAACCGGAGGAGGCGGTGGTGGTGTCGGCTCGATGACCTGAAGCTTCTGGATCTGACGTGTTGTCGTGTCTTCTGCAGACAGAGACGCTGACCGTGGAGATCGCTGAGAGCACAGAGACTCTACAGTCGTCCAAAACAGAGATCAGTGACCTTCGTAAGACGCTGCAAGGCCTGGAGATTGAGTTACAGTCACAACACAGCATGGTAATAACCCTCCTACCATGTAAGCATCACCTGTAGCAGACGCACTCATTACCTCCCCTTTCCTCCCCAGAAAGCGAGCCTGGAGGGCACCTTGGCTGACACGCAGAGCCGATACGCCATGAAGCTCCAAGGCCTCCAGATGCAGGTGACGAGCCTGGAGGCTCAGCTGGTGCAGCTGCGCGCCGACATGGAGCGCCAGGACCAGGAGTACAAGATGCTGCTCGACATCAAGACACGACTGGAGATGGAGATCGCAGAATACAGGAGGCTGCTGGACGGAGAGGCCGGGTATAAAAGACAAAAAAGTTCTGACCTAACTCATCCTGGTGTTGATTTTAACTCCTGTGCGTCTGTGTTCCTCAGCGGCAGCGGGTCCAGTTCCAGTTCCAGCACCACCACCACCACCAAAAAGGTCATCGTGGTCACGGAGGAGACAAAGGACGGCAAGGTGGTCTCATCATCAACCTCAACCAAATAACCGGGCTCACGCAGAAAACACAAGAGAGTACCTGGAGGCAGGAAGTCAACACCACTTCCTTTAATCACTCATGTCAACAAAATAAAAGCCTCTGAGTTTGACGACTCTCTCGTTGTCTGATTTATGTGTTAAAACCTGACGAGTAGAAAAATAAACAGCCTGGCTAAAAGCTGCCAACCATCTTTGTCCTTGGTTTAATCCAGTCTGAATGACATCACGTCAGCTTCAGGCTGAGCTCAAACCGAACAAAACCGGTGAGAGGAGCTGAAGCTGTAGACAAAGAGAGGCAGGGCGGCCCGAGGCTCGTTTATCAAGAGCTTCGGTTTCTTCTGAGCTCAAATCTTCAGCCCCAGAGGCCAAACAGACGCCAGTTACACCTCGTGTTGGAACAGGAGCTTCTCTTTTTGTTAACAGCTGATTCCTCAGCAGGCTGCTGTCCACCTGCAGGCGAGAGGCGGGGACGCCCTGGACAGGTGTGTCCCGCTCACACCCTCCCTCAGGCACAACTAACCCTAACCCAGCAGGCTGTGGACGTCCATCAACACCACGTGACACTTTATGTTCAGATTGTTACAAAAAAACCTTTTAGATAACTNACACACACACACACACACACACACACACACACACACACACACACACACACACAAACACACACACACACACACACACACACACACACACACACACACACACACACACACATGCACGCACACCTGGCAGCACCTAAGGCACAAATCCAAAGTGAATAGCATCTGAAGAATGCTGCAGGACATTTTTAGTGCAGGTTCCACTTTGTTCCTTCGTTGTTTACAAGTTAAACCTCGTAGTAAAGCTCAGATGTTCCAATGATACAAGAGTTTTATCCAAGATGCATCGTCACAGGAAAGAAATAATCAACCAAAAACTCAGTTTGTGTATCTTTTCTTGTTGACAGGGTTAGGGTGGCAGAGGGATGGCACCCTGAGTACTTCATCCCCGTTCAGCTGGTTCTTAAGCTTTTGCTGTGTAAGTAAGTCAGGTTACTTATCAGAAAGAAAAATCACAGAGTTCAATATAGTGTGTGTGTGCGTGTGTGTGAGTGTGTGTGTGCGTGTGTGAGTGTGTGTGTGTGTGTGTGAGTGTGTGTGTGTGTGTGTGAGTGTGTGTGTGTGTGTGTGAGTGTGTGTGTGTGCGTGTGTGTCAGTCACAGGTAACTTAGAGCTTCCTTCAGTCCTTCACCACAGGAGTCTCAAACCTACACCTTACCTCCAAACTTCTAAATAAACACTTTATTAAAGGTGTAGTTCACTCATTTAATCATTGCATCTGTCTGAAGTNCACACACACACACACACACACACACACACACACACACACACCACATATATCAAGTAGTGTTTCTATGGCTACACTGTGATTTCTTAGTAGAAGTTCTATTTAGTAAGAGTAAGAGAAACTTTATTGTCTTTATCTGAGTGAATCTATAATTAATTCAATAGGTGAACTAATAGTAGCACATTCTATGTTAAAGAAAGTAAGATGTAATATCAGGAAAGGGAGAATGTTAGGTGGTTGGCAGCAGTGTGCCAGCCGATGGCCCCCTCCATGAGGCCACCACAGCTCAGCAGAACGCCAGTGTAGCTTCTTCTGGGGAGAAAAACACTTAGAGAGAAAATAAAGTTAACAGCTGGAATAACAGGAAATAATGCAGTTAGAGAGTGGTGGTAGAAGAGAGTAGCAGAGTGTGGAAAGTGGTCAGTATGTCCTCCAGCAGTCTAAGCCTATAGCAGCATAACTACAGAGATAACTCAGGATAACCTAGCCTTTTAGATGGAGGCATGTGGGAGGCAGGGCCAGGGAGAAGTCTTTAACGACAGTAGTCCCCTCTGTACACTCCACCTCCCTCTGCTCCCCACTCGTCTAAACCTGGGCTAACATCAGAATTTAACCATAAGCCCTATCAAATAGAAAAGTTTTGAGCCTAGTCTTAAAAGTAGACAAGGTGTCTGCCTCACGCACTAATGCTGGGAGCTGGTTCCACAGTAGAGGAGCCTGATAGCTAAAAGATCTGCCTCCCATCCTACTTTTAGATATTCTAGGAACCACCAGTAAACCTGCAGTCTGAGAGCGAAGTGCTCTGTTAGGAACATATGGAACAATCAGATCACTGATGTATGATGGAGCTTGATTATTAAGAGCTTTATATGTGAGAAGGAGGATCTTAAAATCTATTCTGAATTTAACAGGCAGCCAATGTAGGGAAGCTAAAACAGGAGAGATGTGGTCTCTCTTTTTAATTCTCATCAGAACTCTAGCTGCAGCATTTTGGACCAGCTGAAGACTTTTGACTACATTCTGTGGACCTCCTGATAGTAATGAATTGCAGTAATCCAACCTTGAGGTAATGAATGCATGAACCAGTTTTTCAGCATCACTCCTGGAAAGGATGCTTCTAATCTTAGCAATATTCCGAAGGTGGAAAAAGGAAATCCTACAAACCTGTTTAACGTGGGATTTGAATGACATGTCCTGGTCAAAGATTACACCGAGGTTCTTTACTTTGTTCTCGGAGGCTAATTTAATACCGTTTAGATTAGGTGATTGACTAAGCAGTTTCCTTTTCTGAGGTTCTGGTCCAAAGATGATAACTTCAGTCTTGTCTGGATTTAACAGCAGAAAGTTTAGAGTCATCCAGATTTTTATGTCTTCAAGACAAGCCTGTAATCTACCTAACTGATTAGGTTCATCAGGGTTTATGGATAAATATAACTGAGTATCATCAGCATAACAGTGGAAGTTTATCCCATGTTGTCTAATGATTTTACCAATTGGAAGCATATATATAGTGAAAAGAATTGGTCCAAGTACTGAACCCTGTGGTACTCCACAAGTAACTCTAGAGTATGAAGAAGATTTCTCATGTACATGAACAAACTGAAATCTGTCAGATAAATAAGATTTAAACCAGCCTAGCGCTGTTCCTTTGATCCCTACAACATGTTCAAGCCTTTCTAAGAGAATATTGTGATCGACTGTGTCAAAAGCAGCACTGAGGTCCAACAAGACCAGAACAGACACAAGATTCTTATCTGAGGCCGTGAGAATATCATTTGTAACTTTCACTAATGCGGTTTCAGTGCTGTGATACTCTCTAAAACCTGACTGAAATTCCTCAAACAGATCATTAGTGTTTAGATGCTCACATACTCGACTGGCCACTATTTTCTCAAGGACTTTAGATAAAAATGGGAGATTAGATATTGGTCTATAATTCATTAGGTCATCTGGATCCAGAGAAGGTTTCTTAAGTAGAGGTTTAATTACAGCAACCTTAAACTCCTGCGGTACGTATCCATTTACTAAGGATAGGTTAATTATATCTAAAATGGGGGCAGTAACCAAAGGAAATGCTTCTTTAAATAATTTGGTTGGGATTGGGTCTAAAATACAAGTTGAAGGTTTAGATGAAGCTAATATTTTTGATAACTCTGAAAGCTCAACTACAGCTCAACTAACCCTAACCCAGCAGGCTGTGGACGTCCATCAACACCACGTGACACTTTATGTTCAGATTGTTACAAAAAAACCTTTTAGATAACTTTTGTCTTTTTATTTTCAATATAAAAGAATTTTAACTTGACCATCATGAAACCCCTGATTTACACGCTGTAGTTGTGGCTTGCTTGTAGCACCCCCTAGTGTCCGTTAGCTAAACCAACAGCTAAACCTCTCTCCTGGCTGTGCGTTGGTCTTTCTAACACCTTAATCTAACAGCTGAAACGTCTCCTCAGCCTTCATTAGTGTCTACAGGAGCGGTTCATCACTAAATCAAACACATCAGCTGTGTTCATGATCTAAAACATGCAGGAAACATGCTGGAAGCAGACTGCAGCACCAGGCATGTCAGCTCCACTTTAACGTGGACTAACAGAGTTCCAGCTGGCTAGCAGCGCTGCTCAGCGGCAGACGGCTGCGGCATGCTGAGGATTCGATGGTGTGAGGCCACAAGGACCTCTGATAGAGACCATAAGCCTGCTGGTCCAGCACCAAAACACAACCTACGCTGGTTTCTTCAGCAGGGGAAGCATCCAGGACTGAGCGTTTGCCCGGTAAGAACAGAGCTTAGGATGAGCGTGTGCTCGGTGAACGGGACGTGATCACTACCGCCTGACAAACATATTTAGAGATCATTACAAACCTAGGGAAAGCTAAAGCGTGCACAAACACAACACGTTAAAGTTGTACTTAGAGGATCAACAGGATGATGGTTAGGTCTGAATCCTTATTGGTCTCTGAGCTCTGGTGAGTCAGAGAACTCCTGATGGAGACTCTGGTTGGACGTTATTTTTATTTATTTAGCTCCATCAGGTTTTCTTCTGAGGCTCCACCAGGATAATCACGTTACAGGAAATGCTAACCAGGTGTAGCTCGTCTGTCCTGAGGTGTAAATGTGGGTCGCTGTAAAGTGTTACTGCTTCACACAAGACACGTGATTCAGGAGGCCAGACCAGATACTCTGAAGTTGCAAGTGCGGTATTCTGGCCAGAGGGCGGTGGGGGTCTGAGTGACAGGAGACATGGAATTCTTTACAAAGGGGGGGTTGTGTTGAAAGGGTATAGCAGAGCAGGGGTGGGAGTGTGGGGTATGTTGTACCTGGCTTCTGCTTTCTATCCTCCATCGTGGAGGGGCGCCACTTACTGCTTTAACCCAACATGCCTGGGTTTGGTCTGTGGGAGGAAACGGGAGTATCTGGGGAAAACCCAGGAAATGCTAACAACTGCAGCCGGGATTTGAACCTACGACTTTCTCACAAGGGTGCTACCACCTGCACCAGCATGCTAGCAACACTCCCTGAAACACTCGTGTTATCATCCAGACATGAACTGGTTCCTTTGTGCTTTCCTGATCCATTTGGTTCCACTTGATGAAAAATGTTTCAGCCTAAAGGTGCATCTTTCTGCTTTTAACAGATCCAATGTGTTCCTCAGGATCAGGATCAGGATCAGGATCAGGATCAGGTTCAGGTTCAGGTTCAGGATCAGGATCAGGATCAGGATCAGGATCAGGATCAGGATCAGGATCAGGATCAGGATCAGGATCAGCCAGTTTGGTATCAAATCACAAGCAACTGCAGCATGACACACACACACACACACACACACACACACACACACACACACACACACACACACACACACACACACACACACACACACACACACACACACACACACACACACACACACACACACACACACACACACACACACACACACACACTC
>SSNS01000166.1:676525-686893 GCA_006937985.1 Aphyosemion australe | reverse complement strand
ACACAGAAAGCCCGGTCACCCCAGTGTTTATATCTTGTCCTTGGAATGTGTAGTAGAAACTGGGAAGAAGACCGTAGGGATCTACCGCTAGTGCTGAAACTCAGCAAATCTGAGATGTAGGATGGGGCCAAACCATTAAGAGCATTAAAAACAAACAATAAAAGCTTAAAATCGATTCGAAAGCGAACAGGCAGCCAATGGAGGGCAGACAAAGTTGGAGTGATGTGCTCACGTCTAGGGGTGTCAGTTAAAATTCGAGCAGCCGTGTTTTGGATCAGCTGCAACCTGCTAAGGGTCGCCTGTGAGACACCGAAGTAAAGAGCATTGCAATAGTCGATCCTGGAGCTGACAAATGCATGCATGGCCTTCTCAAGGTCACTTTGGCATAAAAAAGGTTTAACCTTAGATAAAAGACGAAGGTGATAAAAGCTTGATTTGACAACAGAATTGACTTGTTTGCAAAAATTAAAAGTCTTGTCAAAAATCACACCTAGATTTTTTACAGAGTTGCCAAAGTGAAAGTTCAGAGTACCGGTGTCAGCAGAGGCATTCTCACCAAACAAAATGAACTCAGTCTTTTTTTCATTCAGAAACAAAAAGTTCTGGATACAACAGTTTTATCCAAGATGCATCGTCACAGGAAAGAAATAATCAACCAAAAACTCAGTTTGTGTATCTTTTCTTGTTGACAGGGTTAGGGTGGCAGAGGGATGGCACCCTGAGTACTTCATCCCCGTTCAGCTGGTTCTTAAGCTTTTGCTGTGTAAGTAAGTCAGGTTACTTATCAGAAAGAAAAATCACAGAGTTCATTATAGTGTGTGTGTGCGTGTGTGTCAGTCACAGGTAACTTAGAGCTTCCTTCAGTCCTTCACCACAGGAGTCTCAAACCTACACCTTACACCTCCAAACTTCTGAATAAACACTTTATTAAAGGTGTAGTTCACTCATTTAATCATTGCATCTGTCTGAAGTCTCTAGCACAGGGTTTCTCAACCCTGGTCCTCAGGGCCCCCTGCCCTGCATGTTTTCCATGTTGCCCTTTCAAACACCAGTGTTTTACCTGCTGCCACACACCTGACACAAATGAGTGAGTGATTAACAGGCTTCTGCAGCCATGTGCTGAAGCAGAGACATGGAAAACATGCAGGGCAGGGGGCCCTGAGGACCAGGGTTGAGAAACCCTGCTCTAGCAGGAATGAGTGCCTGTAAGTCGTTCTCTGGGGAAACAAAGCTCAGGTGCACCTGTTTCAGGAACTAAAAGTGAGCCACATCAGAGAAGAGCTGAACACGACAGGATCTGGAGTCTTACTTCCTGATATGTGGACATCTCTCCTCTGATTGGCTAACAGCAACACGACTCTACCACTGACTCTGTTTGCTCTGCAATGTTGATGTTTTATCTCCACCAATAACACAAGCCTGGAGGAGTTCTGCTGTGTGGTGGAGCTGCTAATGCTAACGGTTAGCTTCTACTAGCCCAGACGTTCTCTGCTGTTTCCTGGACGCTAAACCAACAACAGCCTTCCCCGTCGTGAGTCCAGATGGGTGAGTCCATGAATGTTAAACCAATAACTGGATGGTCCAATAGTTGCTTTTGGTCTGAAACGTGTCATTGGTGGAGCTTTTTAGACAAAGGTGAGAGAACCACTGTATTAGTTTTTAAATCTCCACAACACATTTATAGCTATACTATGTTAGAATGTTGTAAAAAGGCATGAAAAAAAGGTTTTAAGCTAAATTGTTTTCCAAATTTGCCCAATTTAGCTTTAATATGTGACCCGACTTTTACATACCATACACATATGATACATCAGACTCTTCAGCTACTTCTCTTTCTCAAAATGTCATAATATGACAGATCTGAGGTAAAGATTTAGAGGTTTGTTTTGTTTATTTGGCACAACTTGTGTAGTGTCCTCGCAGCACATAGCTGTGTGTAGCTAGAAGCTAACAAACGACTAAAACACAAGAATCTTCACCCACGGCTTTTCTTTACTCAAGATCTTTTTAAATGTTTCATCATCATAGCTGCCATATACAGACAAAGTGAAAAAGGTAAAAAAAGCCAATATTGAGCATGATATGACCATATGTATAAATACTGGGTCATTTATTATAATCGTTTTAAAGTCATTTTTTATATTATTTTGGTGCTGAACAATACCATCATAATGACTCCAGTTTTAATATTCACTCATTAAGTGTGTTTACACTATAAATAACAGCATCAGTGGAACATCTGTTATTATCGTTATTAAATACAACTAGCTCTGATTTAAATCCACCTCCATCTGCTGTGCTCGATGCTTCTTTTTCCACCTGTGAGAATTTCCTGTCTTATTTTATAGGTAAGGTTTCGTCTGTCAGACAGGCTTTTGCTCCACCTGTGGTGTTGGCTCCCCCTGCTGCTTCCTCAGGTTTTTCACCAGTGTGAACCAGTGTCTTTTACCTTTTTAACTGGACTTGTGCGGCGTATGCGGCCCACTGATTGCCCTCTTGATATTCTCCCCACTAAGCTACTGAAAGAGGTTTTTGATTCTATTGGTCCTACACTTTTGTCCTTTTTTAACTCGTGTCTGACTTCAGGCATTGTGCCAACAGCCTTTAAGCATGCTATTGTGAGGCCCCTTCTTAAAAAGCCTAACTTGGACCCCATCTCTCATCTACCGATCCTGTCTAAGGTTCTTGAAAAAATTGTTTGCGCTCAGCTGTTGCCTTTTTTAGAGGATAATTCTGTCTTTGAAAAATTCCAGTCAGGCTTTACACAGCGACATAGCACAGAGACGGCCCTACTTAAAGTTCATAACAACATTTCTACATCTGTTGATAGTAGGTGTCCTGTTGTTCTGGTGTTACTGGACCTCACGGCAGCGTTTGATACCGTGGATCACTCTGTCCTTCTTTCCTGTTTAGACCATGACGTTGGTATTCGTGGCACAGCACTTAGCTGGTTTATGTCATACCTGACAGACAGGTCCTTTCCAATTAGTATTGGCAGTGCCTCCTCTTCCAGAGCTCCTCTGTTTTGTGGGGTCCCGCAGGGTTCCATTCTTGGTCCCCTGCTTTTTTCCCCTTTATTTGTTGCCACTAGGTGCCATTCTAGCTCGGTATCACCTGTCCTTCCACTTTTATGCCAATGACCTGCAGGTTTACATGTCTTTAAAACCTGCTCGCCGATGGCATTTCTGCAGTGAAACAGTGGTTAAACCAGAACTTTTTGTTTCTGAATGAAAAAAAGACTGAGTTCATTTTGTTCGGTGAGAACGCCTCTGTTGACACCGGTACTCTGAACTTTACCTTTGGCAGTACTGTAAAATATCTAGGCGTGATTTTTGATAAGAATTTAAATTTTTGCAAACAAGTCGATTCAGTAGTCAAATCAAGCTTTTATCACCTTCGTCTTTTATCTAAGGTTAAACCTCTTTTATGCCAAACTGACCTCGAGAAGGCCATGCATGCTTTTATCAGCTCCAGGATCAACTGTTGCAACGCTCTTTACTTCGGTGTCTCACAGACGACCCTTAGCAGGCTGCAGCTGATCCAAAACATGGCCGCTCGAATTTTAACTGACACCCCTAGACGTGAGCACATCACTCCGATTTTGTCAGCCCTCCATTGGCTGCCTGTTCCTTTTCAAATAGATTTTAAGATCTTATTGTTTGTTTTTAATGCTCTTAATGGTTTTGCCCCTGTCCTACATCTCAGACTTGCTGAGTTTCAGCACTAGCGGTAGATTCCTTCGGTCTTCTTCCCAGTTTCTTTTAACCATTCGAAGAACAAATATAAACATTGGGGCGACCGGGCTTTCTGTGTAGCAGCACCCCGACTGTGGAACCAGCTCCCTAGTCTGGACTTACGCTCCATCTCTGACCCTGGCCTTTTGAAATCTAAACTCAAAACCTTTATCTTACTCGTCTGATCTGTGTGTTTTATGTTTTCTTTTGTTTTCATGTTTGTCAAAAATTCCATGTACCCGGGGGGGGGGGGGGGTGCCTTCACAGACACTTGGGCTGTCTAGGTGACTGTTTTAAAGGGTTATATAACCAATAAATAATGATGATGATAATTATATATATCTATATATATATATATATATATATATATATACACTGACTGCTGACAAAAATAAATGGAACACTTTAAAGAAACACATTAGATGCATCAGATCTCAATATGAAGTTGGATATCTATACAAATAACGACAGGGCAATGTCTTAGGAACAAAAGGATGCCAAGTCTTTTAATGGAAATAAAAGTGTTCAGCCTACAGAGGGCTCAATTGTGTAGACACCCTAAAATCAGAGTGAAATGAAGATGTGGCAGGCTAGTCCATTATTTCAAAAACTTCATTTCTGCAACTCAAAATGCTTTTCAGTATCTTGTGTGGCCCCCACGAGCTTGTGTGCATGCTTGACAACGTCGGGGCATGCTCCTAATGAGACAACGGATGGTGTCTTGTGGCATTTCCTCCCAGATCTGTGTGAGGGCATCCCTGAGCTCTTGTACAGTCTGAGGAGCAACCTGGCGCCGCCTAATGGACCCAAACATAATGTCCCACAGATGTTCTATTGGGTTTAAGTCAGGGGATCGTGAAGGCCATTCAATTGTTTCAATTCCTTCATCCTCCAGGTACTGCCTGCATACTCTTGCCACATGAGGCCGGGCATTGTCGTGCATTAGGAGAAAACCAGGACCTACTGCATCAGCGTAGGGTCTGACAAAGGGTTCAAGGATTTCATCTGGATACCTTATGGCAGTCAGAGCACCATTTCCTAGGCAGTAGAGGTCTGTGCGTCCCTCCATGGATATGCCTCCCCAGACCATCACTGACCCACCACCAAACCTGTCATGTTGAACGACGTTGCAGGCAGCATAACGTTCTCCTTGTCTTCTCCAGACTCTTTCACGTCTATCACAGGTGCTCAGGGTGAACCTGCTCTCGTCTGTAAAAAGTACAGGGCGCCAGTGGCGGACTTGCCAATTCTGGTGTTCTTGAGCAAATGCCAGTGGAGCTCTACGGTGCTGGGCAGTGAGCACAGGGCCCACTACAGGACGTCGGGCCCTCAGGCCATCTTCATGAAGTCTGTTCCTGATTGTTTGGGTAGAGACATTCACACCAGTGGCCCTCTGGAGGTCATTCTGTAGGGCACGAGCAGTGCTCAGCCTGTTCCGCCTTGCACAAAGGAGCAGGTATCGGTCCTGCTGATGGGTTGTGGACCTTCTACGGCCCTGTCCAGCTCTCCGAGAATAACCGCCAGTCTCCTGAAATCTCCTCCATGTTCTGGAGATTGTGCTGGGAGACACATTAAACCTTCTTGCTGCAGCACGTGTGGATGTGCCATCCTGGAGAAGTTGGACAACCTGTGCAACTTCTGTAGGGTTAAGGAATCGCCTCATGCTGCCAGTAGAGAAAATTACTCAAGCCAAAACTAGCACGAGTGGAAAACCAGCCAAAAAAGATCAAGAGGGAGAAACTTGAAATGACCTCCACATGTTAAACCAGTCCTGTTTTGAGGGTTTTGTAATTGTTGCCACTTTAGTGCACCTGTCGTTAAGTCCATGAACACCAATACAGCTGAAAGTGATTAACAATGCCCTCAGCTGCTTAATCAACCAGAACATTATCAGACAGGTTTAATTGATTTCATGCCAGGCCCAATAAAAAAAGTGTTCCTTTAATTTTTGTGAGCAGTATATATANTTATATGCTTGTGTGGACCTCCACTGACTTCCATTCATTTTAGTGACTCCACCATGCCTAACCCTAACCCTAACCCTAAATAACTCTACAAAATAATAAATAAATATTAAATAGTGTCCCCTCATAGGTCTTTAATATTAAAGAATCATCTTTATTATTAAATACTGTAATACCATCATTAAAGCCTCAAAATAATCAAAAATATATTTTGCAAGCAATCAAAAAGACAGTTTCTAGTAATGTTGATTTAAGAAGAAATCTCAGAAACGCTTTAAAAACAGAATCAGCATTCCACCGTTCAGTTCAGCAGCTTTTAAACCGTTTTAACGGTGAATGGTTTATTAAACATAAAAAAACAAACTTGATTGGGTTTATTTGTTGCTCAATTCAATTCAATTCAATTCAGTTTATTTATATAGCGCCAGATCACGACAAGAGTCGTCTCAAGGCACTTCACAAAGTAAACATTCCAATACAGTTCAGTTCATAAGCCAATCAGTAAAAAAGTTTCCTATATAAGGGACCCAGCAGATTGCATCAAGACACTGACTAGTGTCATTGTGTTGGTACAATCCTCAATCCTCTGCTCCATCCCTGCGGTGATGCAGCTGTGAGTCACGATGAGTATTTTAGCTGCACATAGTTCAGACGCTCAGGTGTTTTCCCTGTGAGCGTTTCACAACTTTCTCAGTGAGAAGCTTCCTGATGAGCAGGGTCACTCACTACTCAGGCAGAAGCACAGAGACCAGAGACTGGAACCACCAGCCTGGATAAATATTTAAGCTTTTTACTTGAATAACAGACGGATTTGAAACTACGTAAAGTATAAAAGTGAAATTAGCTTAAATAAAAGACAAAAGCTTAAGCCGCTCCACAGCACCACCACACCTTCTTACTAAAGGCCATGATGACCAGGTTACAAGTACATGTTAATGTTGACAACTAGTGGATACCATATATGCACATTTGAGATGAATGCAGTTTAGAGCAACACAAATACGTTAAAAAACATGCAGATGGTACGAAGCTGTAGGGTGTCAGAATGGGAGATGTTTAAATGTGTGGTTCACTGAAAAAACGTCTTTTAGTGATTATTTCTGATTCTAACGGGTCACTCTGAGTGTTTCCTGCAGGCTGAACATGAAAATAGTCTCCTCCACCTATCTCCTGCATCAGCTTCTGATAGAAAATAGACTCTAGGTGAAACTCTAGGATTAGAAAATCCTGACAGATCTACGTCACACTGTAAAAAGATGAGAGTCTGTAATCTTCATCGCAGGTTCAGCTGTGAGACACAGAATGTAAAACATCCAGAAAATCACATTTTATGATTTTTAAAGAATTTATTTCTATCATGGTGCAGAAATGAGCATTTGCTAAATAACAAAAGTTCACCTCAGCGCTGTGTAACGTAGCCTTGGTCAGCAATGACAGAGGTCAGATGTTTCCTGTAGGCCTTCACCAGGTCTGCACACACTGTAGCTGGTATTTTGGCCCATTCTTCCATGCAGATCTCTAGAGCAGTGATGTTTTGGGGCTGTTGCTAGGCAACACAGACCTTCTCTATTGGACTGATGTCTGGAGACTGGCTAGGCCACTCCAGAACCTTGAAATGCTTTGTAGCCACTCTGGTGTGTTTGGGATCACTCCCATGCTGGAAGATCCAGCCACGCTCCATCTTCAATGCCCTCACTGATGGAAGGAGGGTTTAGCCCCAGATCTCATTCATCCTTTCCTTAATACGTCCTGTCCCCTTTGCAGAAAAGCAGCTCCAGAGCCTAATGCTTCCATGCTTCACAGGGGGTCTGCTGTTGTTGGGATGCAACTCAGCATTCTTCCCTCCTAACACGGTGAGTGACGTTTATACCAAAGAGTTCCATGTAAGCACATTGAACAGCGTCTGTGTGTGAAATGTGCTATATGAATAAAGCTATTTTCACTCAGTCCTGATGGTCTGTGGTAAACTTAGACTGCAGCATTTCTAACATCTCAGAATGATGGAACCTAAAGAAGTTAAAGTTTAGTAGTCCCGCCCACCTCCCTAAAGCATTTTGAACCTGTCAGTGAAGCACGGTGAGCTTGTAAAACCACTATCTCCTTTTTGTCTTCAGCTTTCACAAATCATTCCTCAGCTCCGAGTTAAAAAGATCTTTATCTGTTCATGCGGTGAGAGGTAAAAATGTTGCTCTGCCTGAACCTCTACGCTGCAGCAGCAGCTTCAGAGAGGAGTGGGTGGGTTTGGGGGGTGTGTCCCTCACCTGCTTTAGAAATCACAACCTGTCTAAGCAGGAGCCTTTAGCCTCAGCAGCTATAGTCGGTACCAAAGCCATAGAACCCAGGATAATGTCTGGAATGAAGCAGAAACACAAATAACACTTAGTTTGACCAGCTCCGGTGGCCTAGTGGTAGAGTGTCCGCCCCGGGACTGGGAGACCAGGGTTCGATTCCCGGTCGGGTCATACCAAAGACTTTGAAAAAATGGGACCCAATGCCTCCTCGCTTGACACTCAGCACTAGATAATGAGTTCATGCTTAGCTACATGAATGTCAGGACTCCACTCTTTCATACGTGGGTTAAAGATCAGTGTTTATGTTATATTTAGTCATGGATAATCAATTCTAATGTATGTTGTATCATATCTATGGCTGTGTCTGAATCCAGGGGTAGGATGCATGTTCTACGTGTGTGTGTGTTAGGGGTGGCATTAGTTTTTATAAAAGGACCCATTCTTCTGGCATAAACCAAAGTGATATTGAAGCAGATGTCATTTCTCAGAGGCATGATGTGATGCGGTGCCATTCTAGCTCGGTATCACCTGTCCTTCCACTTTTATGCCAATGACCTGCAGGTTTACATGTCTTTAAAACCTGCTCGCCGATGGCATTTCTGCAGTGAAACAGTGGTTAAACCAGAACTTTTTGTTTCTGAATGAAAAAAAGACTGAGTTCATTTTGTTCGGTGAGAACGCCTCTGTTGACACCGGTACTCTGAACTTTACCTTTGGCAGTACTGTAAAATATCTAGGCGTGATTTTTGATAAGAATTTAAATTTTTGCAAACAAGTCGATTCAGTAGTCAAATCAAGCTTTTATCACCTTCGTCTTTTATCTAAGGTTAAACCTCTTTTATGCCAAACTGACCTCGAGAAGGCCATGCATGCTTTTATCAGCTCCAGGATCAACTGTTGCAACGCTCTTTACTTCGGTGTCTCACAGACGACCCTTAGCAGGCTGCAGCTGATCCAAAACATGGCCGCTCGAATTTTAACTGACACCCCTAGACGTGAGCACATCACTCCGATTTTGTCAGCCCTTCGTTGGCTGCCTGTTCCTTTTCAAATTGATTTTAAGATCTTATTGTTTGTTTTTAATGCTCTTAATGGTTTTGCCCCTGTCCTACATCTCAGACTTGCTGAGTTTCAGCACTAGCGGTAGATTCCTTCGGTCTTCTTCCCAGTTTCTTTTAACCATTCGAAGAACAAGATATAAACATTGGGGCGACCGGGCTTTCTGTGTAGCAGCACCCCGACTGTGGAACCAGCTCCCTAGTCTGGGTCACGTTCTGGTCAAAAACAGCTGATCTGAATCAAGTGTTCCACTGAATTTCCATAAGAAATGAAATGAATGCAGCGTACGGCTGGGGGAGTGATCCTCCTATCGGTCTCACGCTCCATCTTCCCCTCACTCGTGGACAGGACCCTGAGATACGTCGACTCCTCCACTTGAGCATCCCACCTGCCTTCCACTCAGCTGTGAACCGCTCCGGTTCTGATGAGGCCAACAGCACCACATCATCTGTAAAAGCAGAGACCTGATCCTCAGACCACCACACAGAACCCCTCGTTTCTTTACAATCACCATGAATGAAAGCTCAGAAGAATGAAATTAAAAGGTTGATACTGATGAACTTTTACCAACAAAATAAATTTTGACTTTGATGCTGAAAAAAACCCAATTGCTGCAAACTGTTCTGACAGGTCCCGACACTTGTCAGCAGCAGACGATGATCAATAATCTGCTGCACTTAGAAAGTATTATTGTTTAGCTTTGATGTTGCTTATCAGGTAAAGAATCTGAAGGGTGATTTAGAGCTGCCGGGGATTCTGGGAGGAAACTGGCTTCCAGCTAACGCTGAGAAATGTTAGACATGAGTGGGTCTGAGGCAGTTATGATACCGGTCTGCCGAGCTGAACGGGTTTGGGTGGGTGAGTGGAACCAGGACAGCTCGCTAGCGTTGAATACACAAATGGGAACCATAATGTTTCTGCATCCATTTGTTGATATTTCAGATCAGTTGTGTTTGAAAACGTTTGATATTCACAAACTGGGAGGATCCCACTGTGACCTCTGAGCAGAGCAGCGTTTGACAACAGCTCCAACGTTTCTGTCTGACGTCCACGTTCACTCACAGAGCCGCCCACTTTCACCAAGGTCTAGGTGTGAGGTTTCGGTGTGTGTGTGTGTGCGTGTGCGTGTGTGTGTGTGTGCGTGTGTGTGTGTGTGCGTGTGTGCGTGTGTGTGCGTGTGTGTGTGTGTGTGTGTGTGTGTGTGTGTGTGTGTGTGTGTGTGTGTGTGTGTGTGTGTGTGTGTGTGTGTGTGTGTGTGCATCTATATCTTATAGAATATTAGTGTGTGTGTGTGTGTGTTGTGTGTGTGTGTGTGTGTGT
>SSNS01000166.1:665582-675230 GCA_006937985.1 Aphyosemion australe | reverse complement strand
TTCAGCCTACAGAGGGCTCAATTGTGTAGACACCCTAAAATCAGAGTGAAATGAAGATGTGGCAGGCTAGTCCATTATTTCAAAAACTTCATTTCTGCAACTCAAAATGCTTTTCAGTATCTTGTGTGGCCCCCACGAGCTTGTGTGCATGCTTGACAACGTCGGGGCATGCTCCTAATGAGACAACGGATGGTGTCTTGTGGCATTTCCTCCCAGATCTGTGTGAGGGCATCCCTGAGCTCTTGTACAGTCTGAGGAGCAACCTGGCGCCGCCTAATGGACCCAAACATAATGTCCCACAGATGTTCTATTGGGTTTAAGTCAGGGGATCGTGAAGGCCATTCAATTGTTTCAATTCCTTCATCCTCCAGGTACTGCCTGCATACTCTTGCCACATGAGGCCGGGCATTGTCGTGCATTAGGAGAAAACCAGGACCTACTGCATCAGCGTAGGGTCTGACAAAGGGTTCAAGGATTTCATCTGGATACCTTATGGCAGTCAGAGCACCATTTCCTAGGCAGTAGAGGTCTGTGCGTCCCTCCATGGATATGCCTCCCCAGACCATCACTGACCCACCACCAAACCTGTCATGTTGAACGACGTTGCAGGCAGCATAACGTTCTCCTTGTCTTCTCCAGACTCTTTCACGTCTATCACAGGTGCTCAGGGTGAACCTGCTCTCGTCTGTAAAAAGTACAGGGCGCCAGTGGCGGACTTGCCAATTCTGGTGTTCTTGAGCAAATGCCAGTGGAGCTCTACGGTGCTGGGCAGTGAGCACAGGGCCCACTACAGGACGTCGGGCCCTCAGGCCATCTTCATGAAGTCTGTTCCTGATTGTTTGGGTAGAGACATTCACACCAGTGGCCCTCTGGAGGTCATTCTGTAGGGCACGAGCAGTGCTCAGCCTGTTCCGCCTTGCACAAAGGAGCAGGTATCGGTCCTGCTGATGGGTTGTGGACCTTCTACGGCCCTGTCCAGCTCTCCGAGAATAACCGCCAGTCTCCTGAAATCTCCTCCATGTTCTGGAGATTGTGCTGGGAGACACATTAAACCTTCTTGCTGCAGCACGTGTGGATGTGCCATCCTGGAGAAGTTGGACAACCTGTGCAACTTCTGTAGGGTTAAGGAATGACCTCATGCTGCCAGTAGAGATAATTACTCAAGCCAAAACTAGCACGAGTGGAAAACCAGCCAAAAAAGATCAAGAGGGAGAAACTTGAAATGACCTCCACATGTTAACCAGTCCTGTTTTCAGGGTTTTGTAATTGTTGCCACTTTGGTGCACCTGTCGTTAAGTCCATGAACACCAATACAGCTGAAAGTGATTAACAATGCCCTCAGCTGCTTCATCAACCAGAAAATTATCAGACAGGTTTCATTGATTTCATGCCAGGCCCAATAAAAAAAGTGTTCCTTTAATTTTTGTGAGCAGTGTCTATATAAGCATTTTGTAAATTGATAAAAATAAACAATTCTTTGTTTACATAATTTTTCACACCTGCCTAAAGCTTTTGCACAGTACTGTGCATTTTCATGCTTTGGCACCACATCAGGTGTCAGGTACGCTGGAGCCACCATCAGGGACATGAAGAGGCTGCAGCGTGTTGTACGCTCTGCTGAGGAGGTCATTGGATGCAAACCTCCCTCCATACAGGGCCTGTACACCTCCAGGACATTGAGGCGTGCAGGTTGGATCACAGCTGACCCGTCTCACCCTGAACACTGTCTCTTCGACTCGCTCCCATCTGGCTGGAAGCTCCGATCCATTTGGACCAGAACCTCTGGCCACAAGAACAGTTTCTTCCCCTCTGCTGTTGGACTCATGAATAACAATCCTAACACAGATCACCTCAGTCACTTTGTTCCAGTCACATGACCCGGTGTTGTGTTTGTACCTGACTGACCCGCTCTGACCAGTACCGACACGTCTTGTATATCAAAGTCATTTTTCTAATTATTGTCGCTATGAGATTATTTTATTGTGCTTATTTTGTATTCTTGCACCAAGCACCGCAGCAATTTCCTAATGTTGTCAACCTGCTCACACATATGGCAACTAACCCTTCTGACTCTGAACAGAGTCAATTATTGACAAGAAAAAATCCAATCTTATTAATGCATGGGGGGGGGGGGGGCAGAGGGGGTTCCAAGCTCGCTGCCAGGGTGGCACTGGCCCACCCTAGAACCGCCCCTGCAAGCAACCATAGAAATCCATGTAAATAAAACCAGAATGAAATCAAACCCCTGAAGGAAATGAGGTCATTTATTATGATTGTTATGAAGTCATTTTTATATTATTTTGGTGCTTAACAATAACGTCATAATGACTCCAGTATGTATTCACTCATTAAGTGTGTTTACACTATAAATAACAGCATCAGTGGAACATTCATGATTATTATCTAATTAAAAACCTGCCTCCACACATCAAAGCGCTTCATTTTCTCAGCTGTCAGGTGAAGTCAGACGTGATGAGAGGGGAAACACCTGCCTGTCTGTTTGCTTTAGTTACACACAGCTGATTCACACACAGAAATACAAAAGGAATGATTTCTGACTAGTTCAGTGCTTTATATACAATTATATTTGCTTTATATTTAGTCATTTAAACTTTAATCATTTAATATTTTGTGGAAAATGCTGATGTTATTGAAGTCATTTAGAAAATAATGGCGGCTGTCTAATTCAACATGGCGTGATGGAAAAAAAACAAGAAGATTTTTTAGTTCAGCTGCAGCATCTTTATTCACTGTTGTTGCTTTTTGTTGTTTTATTGAACCGTGTTCACGTTGATGCTCTGGTTGGACTGAACCACCTTTCCGTCCACGACGGTCTCCTGCACCGTGATGACCTTTGTGATGACTGCAGAAGAAGAAAGAAGAAGATTCATGAGCCGATCACGTTTATGAGTATTGACACCTGACTTAGGAATCAAATGTAGCTTACCGTGTTTAGAGCTGAGGAGAAAAGAAAGATGACAGCATTAGTTTGCATCTCTGTACTCATAATAATCTGATCATCTCCAGGGTTAGTGGACGTGTCTCTTCCCCACGTCTCACCTCTCATCCTCCCCGTCCAGCAGCCTCCTGTACTCTGCGATCTCCTGCTCCAGACGGGTCTTCAGGTCCAGAAGTTCGCAGTATTCCTCCTTGTTGAGGGTGATGCTGGCGTTGATCTGGGCTATCTGAGTCTCCAGGCTAGTGACCTTGGCCTGGAGGGTTGCTAGTTGTGCAGAGAAGCGTGCCTGAATCTCTGCCAGGCTTCCCTCCAGAGACGCTTTCTGTTGAGGTTGGAGAACAACGATGATCCAGACGGCCATGAACTCAAAATCTACTGACTTGTTCACGTGAACGGCCCTGAGCTCACGTTAGGCTCAGGTGAGACTGTTGGACGTACCATACTGAGACTAGACTGCAGTTCAATCTGCAGCCTCTGGAGGGTGCTCTTCAGCTCTTTAATCTCTGTGTGTGACATCACTAGAGTGTCTGAAGTCACTTTCACCTCCTGCTCCACGACTGTAACCTGAGCAGAAACACAACACCTCACCTGTTACGACTCCCGTCCAGCTTCTAAAAGCCATGAAATGGTCCGACGCTTCTCACCTTGTTCTGGTACCAAAGCTCCAGGTCCTTTCGGTTCTTAGCGATCAGAGCCTCGTAGTGCTCCCTGATCTCTGACATCACCTGGTTCAGGTCGATGGAGGAAGGAGCGTCCACGGACACGTTCACCTGGCCGCCCACCTGCTTCCTCTGCGCCAGCAGGTCCTGCAAGAAAACTCTGTTTAATCAGGACTGAGTGAAGAGCGGCTGTGCTGAAAGGCATTTAGGTTCTTTGGTCTGTAGGTGAGACGTGTTGGACCAACAGCAGCAGTGAGCCCTTCACCTGCAGCTCTGCTCCTGTTGTCCATGCTAGCTGCTCTCTTACCTCCTCGTGGTTCTTCTTCAGCATGATGAGCTCTTCCTTCAGGGACTCGTACTGACCCTCCAGATCCATTCGGACCAGATTCATCTCATCCAGCACCCTCTTGAGTCCAGCGATGTCCCCCTCTACGGCCAGCCTCATGTTGAGCTCGTTCTCAAACCTGAGAGGGTTGGACAAGTCAGGACAGAGCAGGTCAGAGAGGTTCCAGAGGCTCATTAGAAGCACCAGCTGTCATCCAGACATGACTTGGCTCTGATGCGTGTGACAAGTCTCACTTCAGTGGCAACACGCGGAGAAAACACTCACTTCATTTTAAAATCTTCAGCAGCCAGTTTGGCGTTGTCGATGCTCAGGAGAGTTTTAGCGTTGAGCATGGAGGCAGCTTGGATCTGAGGGGGAACACAAACACGATGAGGTCAGATGGACTTTATTCTAGCAGACTGATGAAGGTGATGAAGATGATGGGCTCTGAGGANGCTTCTATGACCTTAAGACAGGAACAGGAATGAGCTCAAACACAACTACTTGTGTTTCCCTAGAAAGAGATCACAGCTGAAGGAAACTGCTATGAAGGAGATGATTTCTCTGCTTTACTTCTAATCTTTAGAGCTAAAGGCTCTCAGGATGTGAGCCTCAACATGCAGCATCTCCAGGTTCCTCCGTTAAAGCTCACATCCTATCTATTCCTCCTACCTGGTCCTGCAGCTCCTTGATGGTGGCGAAGTAGTGGCTGTGGTCGTGGGTCACCACAGTCCTGCTCTCGTACCACTCTCTGATCTGCTTCTCCAGATGGTTGTTCTCCTTCTCCAGTTTGTGAACCTTCTGCAGATAGGAGGCCAGACGGTCGTTCAGGTTCTGCAGGGTGGCCTTCTCGTTGGCGTCAACGTGGAGGTCCAGCCCGCTGACGTTGCCCAAGCTTCCCACGTAACCCCCGGAGATGGCCTGAGCAGAGGAGAGGCGAGTGCCATGGCCTCCTGCTCCGCCGTAGACGCTGATGGTCTTCTGGGCCGTGGAGTGGCCGTAGGATCTGGAGCTGAACGACATGTTGGAGAGTCTCGGTCTGAATCAGAGAGGATCTGCAGTGGAAAGCATCACCTGGTCTCCTTGGTTATATAGAGGTCTCCTGCAGCAAAGTGGGAGGGGCTTGGAGTTTCATCTGAAAGGAGGAATGCAGCCGACTGATTACCCCACGCTCTAGTCTGTAATCTCTCCATCACCACAGGTGTGGTGATCTATTGGTACAGGTGCATTCCTCTTTTTTCAGGTTAAACTTGTGATTCCGCATTTTTTTATTCCAGCCTGAAGTTTAACGTCCCTTTATTGGATTTTTCTGCTGAGATTAAGAAAGCGTTAACCTGTAGCAGAAATACTCCAGGAAGTGATTTTCAATTCAAAACGGCTTCAGCTCAGAAATGTTATGTTAAGAAAATGTTGTTAAAGTAAGTAAATTTTATTTGTATTTATCACAGAAAAAGAATCACAAAGATCAACAAAACACGTCATAAAGTCATCATGAAATGATCAGAAAACAGAATAACATCAGAAAACACAAAGTCATAAAATGATGAAACAAATGAAAGATGATTATAAACACTAGTTGAAAAAGAGATAAAACATAAAAGATTTAAGTAAAAGCAGTTTTAAATGAAAGGGTCTTCAGCTGCTTTCTAAAGGTGACCAGACTGTCAGTAACACGTAAGGATGAAGGAAGTTCATTCCAAAGTCACAGCCTGGAAAGAGCGATCACCTGGACTTTTCTATCTGGTCTTTGGACCTTCTAGGAGGTTCTGGTTGGTGGACCTGAGGGCTCGGGTTGGAGCATAAGGCTTTAACAGTTCAGTAACATAAGGAGGAGCTTGGCCATGTAGAGCCCTGAAGGTTCTAGTCAGGATTCTAAAGTTAATGGGAACCAGTGTAGAGACACCAGAATAGGAGTGATGTGAGCTCTTCTGTTTGCTCCAGTTAGGAGCCTCGCTGCAGAGTTGTGGACCAACTGAAGGCGCTCAAGGGCTTTTTTGTTAAAACATGTGAAAAGTGTGTTACAGTCATCTAGACGGGAGGAGATAAAGGCATGGAGAACCATTTCAAGCTCATGTTTTGAAACCAACCTTCACAGTTTGGAGATATTTCTCAAGTGATAAAAACAGTTTCTGACCAGAGTTTTTGAGTGACCTTCAAGAGACGTTGATTGGTCAAAAACACCCACACACACACACACACGCATGCACGCACGCACGCACGCACGCACGCACGCACGCACGCACGCACGCACGCACGCACGCACGCACGCAAGCGCGCGCACGCACGCACGCACGCACGCACGCACGCACGCACGCACGCACGCACGCACGCACGCACACATGCACATTTATATGCTTGTGTGGACCTCCACTGACTTCCATTCATTTTAGTGACTCCACCAAGCCTAACCCTAACCCTGACCCTAACCCTAACCCTAACCCTAACCCTAACCCTGACCCTAACCCTAACCCTAACCCTAACCCTAACCCCTAACCCTAACCCTGACCCTAACCCTAACCCTAACCCTAACCCTAAATAACTCTACAAAATAATAAATAAATATTAAATAGTGTCCCCTCATAGGTCTTTAATATTAAAGAATCATCTTTATTATTAAATACTGTAATACCATCGTTAAAGCATCAAAATAATCAAAAATATATTTTGCAAGCAATCAAAAAGACAGTTTCTAGTAATGTTGATTTAAGAAGAAATCTCAGAAACGCTTTAAAAACAGAATCAGCATTCCACCGTTCAGTTCAGCAGCTTTTAAACCGTTTTAACGGTGAATGGTTTATTAAACATAAAAAAACAAACTTGATTGGGTTTATTTGTTGCTCAATTCAATTCAATTCAATTCAGTTTATTTATATAGCGCCAGATCACGACAAGAGTCGTCTCAAGGCACTTCACAAAGTAAACATTCCAATACAGTTCAGTTCATAAGCCAATCAGTAAAAAAGTTTCCTATATAAGGGACCCAGCAGATTGCATCAAGACACTGACTAGTGTCATTGTGTTGGTACAATCCTCAATCCTCTGCTCCATCCCTGCGGTGATGCAGCTGTGAGTCACGATGAGTATTTTAGCTGCACATAGTTCAGACGCTCAGGTGTTTTCCCTGTGAGCGTTTCACAACTTTCTCAGTGAGAAGCTTCCTGATGAGCAGGGTCACTCACTACTCAGGCAGAAGCACAGAGACCAGAGACTGGAACCACCAGCCTGGATAAATATTTAAGCTTTTTACTTGAATAACAGACGGATTTGAAACTACGTAAAGTATAAAAGTGAAATTAGCTTAAATAAAAGACAAAAGCTTAAGCCGCTCCACAGCACCACCACACCTTCTTACTAAAGGCCATGATGACCAGGTTACAAGTACATGTTAATGTTGACAACTAGTGGATACCATATATGCACATTTGAGATGAATGCAGTTTAGAGCAACACAAATACGTTAAAAAACATGCAGATGGTACGAAGCTGTAGGGTGTCAGAATGGGAGATGTTTAAATGTGTGGTTCACTGAAAAAACGTCTTTTAGTGATTATTTCTGATTCTAACGGGTCACTCTGAGTGTTTCCTGCAGGCTGAACATGAAAATAGTCTCCTCCACCTATCTCCTGCATCAGCTTCTGATAGAAAATAGACTCTAGGTGAAACTCTAGGATTAGAAAATCCTGACAGATCTACGTCACACTGTAAAAAGANCCAGGAAGTGATTTTCAATTCAAAACAGCTTCAGCTCAGAAATGTTATGTTAAGAAAATGTTGTTAAAGTAAGTAAATTTTATTTGTATTTATCACAGAAAAAGAATCACAAAGATCAACAAAACACGTCATAAAGTCATCATGAAATGATCAGAAAACAGAACAACATCAGAAAACACAAAGTCATAAAATGATGAAACAAATGAAAGATGATTATAAATACTAGTTGAAAAGGAATTAAACACAAAGATTTAATTAAAATCAGTTTTAAACAAAAGGGTCTTCAGCTGCTTTCTAAAGGTGACCAGACTGTCAGTAACACGTAAGGATGAAGGAAGTTCATTCCAGAGTCACAGCCTGGAAAGAGCGATCACCTGGACTTTTCTATCTGGTCTTTGGAACTTCTAGGAGGTTCTGGTTGGTGGACCTGAGGGCTCGGGTTGGAGCATAAGGCTTTAACAGTTCAGTAACATAAGGAGGAGCTGGGCCATGTAGAGCCCTGAAGGTTCTAGTCAGGATTCTAAAGTTAATGGGAACCAGTGCAGAGACATCAGAATAGGAGTGATGTGAGCTCTTCTGTTTGCTCCAGTTAGGAGCCTCGCTGCAGAGTTCTGGACCAACTGAAGGCGCTCAAGGGCTTTTTTGTTAAAACATGTGAAAAGTGTGTTACAGTCATCTAGACGGGAGGAGATAAAGGCATGGAGAACCATTTCAAGCTCATGTTTTAACACCAACCTTCACAGTTTGGAGATATTTCTCAAGTGATAAAAACAGTTTCTGACCAGAGTTTTTGAGTGACCTTCAAGAGACGTTGATTGGTCAAAGACACCCCCCCCACACACACACGCACGCACGCACGCACGCACGCACACATGCACATTTATATGCTTGTGTGGACCTCCACTGACTTCCATTCATTTTAGTGACTCCACCATGCCTAACCCTAACCCTAACCCTAAATAACTCTACAAAATAATAAATAAATATTAAATAGTGTCCCCTCATAGGTCTTTAATATTAAAGAATCATCTTTATTATTAAATACTGTAATACCATCATTAAAGCCTCAAAATAATCAAAAATATATTTTGCAAGCAATCAAAAAGACAGTTTCTAGTAATGTTGATTTAAGAAGAAATCTCAGAAACGTTTTAAAAACAGAATCAGCATTCCACCGTTCAGTTCAGCAGCTTTTAAACCGTTTTAACGGTGAATGGTTTATTAAACATAAAAAAACAAACTTGATTGGGTTTATTTGTTGCTCCATCCCTGCGGTGATGCAGCTGTGAGTCACGATGAGTATTTTAGCTGCACATAGTTCAGATGCTCAGGTGTTTTCCCTGTGAGCGTTTCACAACTTTCTCAGTGAGAAGCTTCCTGATGAGCAGGGTCACTCACTACTCAGGCAGAAGCACAGAGACCAGAGACTGGAACCACCAGCCTGGATAAATATTTAAGCTTTTTACTTGAATAACAGACGGATTTGAAACTACGTAAAGTATAAAAGTGAAATTAGCTTAAATAAAAGACAAAAGCTTAAGCCGCTCCACAGCACCACCACACCTTCTTACTAAAGGCCATGATGACCAGGTTACAAGTACATGTTAATGTTGACAACTAGTGGATACCATATATGCACATTTGAGATGAATGCAGTTTAGAGCAACACAAATACGTTAAAAAACATGCAGATGGTACGAAGCTGTAGGGTGTCAGAATGGGAGATGTTTAAATGTGTGGTTCACTGAAAAAACGTCTTTTAGTGATTATTTCTGATTCTAACGGGTCACTCTGAGTGTTTCCTGCAGGCTGAACATGAAAATAGTCTCCTCCACCTATCTCCTGCATCAGCTTCTGATAGAAAATAGACTCTAGGTGAAACTCTAGGATTAGAAAAGCCTGACAGATCTACGTCACACTGTAAAAAGATGAGAGTCTGTAATCTTCATCGCAGTGAGACACAGAATGTAAAACATCCAGAAAATCACATTTTA
>SSNS01000166.1:650582-658082 GCA_006937985.1 Aphyosemion australe | reverse complement strand
AGATAGCCCAGATCAACGCCAGCATCACCCTCAACAAGGAGGAATACTGCGAACTTCTGGACCTGAAGACCCGTCTGGAGCAGGAGATCGCAGAGTACAGGAGGCTGCTGGACGGGGAGGATGAGAGGTGAGACGTGGGGAAGAGACACGTCCACTAACCCTGGAGATGATCAGATTATTATGAGTACAGAGATGCAAACTAATGCTGTCATCTTTCTTTTCTCCTCAGCTCTAAACACGGTAAGCTACATTTGATTCCTAAGTCAGGTGTCAATACTCATAAACGTGATCGGCTCATGAATCTTCTTCTTTCTTCTTCTGCAGTCATCACAAAGGTCATCACGGTGCAGGAGACCGTCGTGGACGGAAAGGTGGTTCAGTCCAGCAAGAGCGTCAACGTGGACGTGGATCAGGTCCAGTGAAGAACTGGAAACATCAACAACATCAACCACAGTGAATAAAGATGCTGCAGCTGAACTAAAGTGGCTTTTCTTTGTGTTTGTGTGAGATCCACCCCCCCCCCCCCCCCCCCATCAGGCTGAGCTTAAGCCAAAATCCGTTCAAATATCAGTTTCACCATAAATTTGCTGTTTAAATAAAAAATAAAACATCATTTGACTTTTTGCTTAAGATCAAAAACACCAGATAAAACGTTCATGACAGCAAAAACAAGATCATGCTAGCACCAGTAAACCAGCTCTAAACACTTTCTAAATAAACTGAAGAAGCTTGAACTGAAGCTTTTCTTCATCAGCAAACAACAGATTTCAAATCATTTATAAGTTTTAACTGGGAGCCTAAATCCTGATGATTAATTAGAAAAACACATTTAATCACAGCTTGCTAGCAAGGTGGAACGTTTGTCAGTGCACGACTGCCTGGTGCCGCGATTCCACTGCGTGTGTGTGTGTGTGTGTGTGTGTGTGTGTGTGTTTGTGTGTGTGTTTGTGTGTGTGTTTGTGTGTGTGTGTTTGTGTGTGTGTTTGTGTGTGTGTGTGTGTGTGAGTGTGTGTGTGTGTGTGTGTGTGTGTGTGTGTGTGTGTGTGTGTGTGTGTGTGTGTGTGTGTGTGTGTGTGTGTTGTGTGTGTGTGTGTGTGTGTGTGTGTGTGTGTGTGTGTGTGTGTGTGTGTGTGTGTGTGTGTGTGTGTGTGTGTGTTTGTGTGTGTGTGTTTGTGTGTGTGTGTGTGTGTGTGTGTGTGTGTGTGTGTCGTGTGTTTGTGTGTGTGTGTTTGTGTGTGTGTGTTTGTGTGTGTGTGTGTGTGTGTGTGTGTGTGTGTGTGTGTGTGTGTGTGTGTGTGTGTGTGTGTGTTTGTGTGTGTGTGTGTGGTGTGTGTGTGTGTGTGTGTGTGTGTGTGTGTGTGTGTGTGTGTGTGTGTGTGTGTTTGTGTGTGTTTGTGTGTGTGTTTGTGTGTGTGTGTGTGTGTGCGTGCGTGCGTGTGTGTGTGTGTGTGGTGTTTTGTCAACATAAACAGCTGATTGATGTGCTCATTGGACGCATTTAACTGGAGAATCATGAGGGGTCAATAAGTGAACCATGGGGAACCCCACCCCCACCCCCCACAGAGGCTTTTATTGGTTCTAAAAATCTTACAAGCAGTTTTTTTCTAAAAGAGTTTCTTGTCTGTCCAGAGTAACAGCGTTTCCAACACTAGATGGTGCACTTAGGCTAAACATCTCAACTCACTCCTCCAGGAAGGGTGTGGTCATGTGACCATATGGGATATTTGTAGAGATCTTTGTTATCAACTCCAGCTGTTTCGTTCCATATTTAAACCCTCTTTGTGTAACAAGACTGTCTGGAATAAATATGATGAAATGGTGATTATTGTTTGATGCTCCCATAGAAGTCAGAGTCAGACCCAGAACTACCAAACTCACAGACTCAAAGTCCTTAAAGATAAAGAAGTTTTGTTATAAATACCCACATCAGCTGACCTTTGAGAGCAAACTAAGGAACGTCACCAGCCTTTTATTTACATGAGCTATGGTGCATGAATGACTGTAAACTCAGTCAATAAGCACAGCCCGTAATTCACCTGAGAGAATATTTACCTTTGCAGAAGCAGCGAGCACATCAACTCAGACCAGGATCATGTGTTTTCCTGATATCTATCCTTCTGGGAAACGTCTGCAAGTGCAGCATGGATAGTTGAGTAGGATGTGATAATGTCGATGGAGGGGTGTGGTATGTTGAAAGCAGAGGTTCACATCTGTGAGTCAGAGTTTCTCTGCACAAAGCTGCTCTGTTTTTCTATTATAGGATTCTCTGAGCTGCACAGCCAAAGAGGCCGGAGCACTCAACGTGAACACGTATTTAATAGGTGCGAGAGTCAGAGTAACGTCTGAACAACATGGTGAATTCAATACATACAGGTGAGCTTAATGAGGGAGTGTTCCCTACTGGACAAGAAGTCCTCAATGGGAAGAGTGAGAGTCCAAGCATATTGAAACGGGAACACTCCCTCATTAAGCTCACCTGTATGTGTTGAATTCACCATGTGGTTCAGACGTTACTCTGACTCTCGCACCTATTAAATATCTGTTCACTTTGAGTGCTCCGGCCTTCCTTTGCTTATTGTTTTCTGCTGTTTTTCTGTTTGTGAGCCGTCTGCATGCAGCTATCCACGTTTCTACTGATGTAAAACTCTAAATATCCTGATATTTCATTAGTTGTAATCATCAGCATTAATAAACATGTGTAATATATCAGTCTGTGTGGAATGAATCAATGTAATGTACAAGTTTCACTTTTTGAATGGAATTAGTGAAATAAATCAACTTTGTCCTGACATTAGGACCAGCACCTGCATCTCACATGTTTGATGTTTAATCATTTGAAAGTATGTACCCCAGCTTTAAACAACAGCACTATGATGCTGACATGTTCATGTGATGCTTCTGTTAGCTCCTAGTCGATGCTAATTAGGGTCCCTGAGTTCAAACGTTATCTTGTCTGTTCATGAATACGAGGTCGTTTTATGGTTCCTGTAATAAATCCAGTGGCTTGAACAGCTGGAGGCTTCTGAACTGATCGAAGGAAAGAAAAACAGAGATCATTAAGGACTTTTCTGTTATCTAACATGGTTCAGCAGCCAGTTTGATGAAAAAAGAGGCGATTGCTGCATCTGATCAGCTCCACTTGTGCAGCGCGCTAACAAACCTCGCTGCATGAAGACACCTCGTGTTTCAACGGTTTACAGGCTGAGACACCAGATTGTGAAAGAAGGAATCAGCGGCAAAGGTTTTCCCACCGCAAGACGAAACCGAAGTGAACTCAGGTGCAGGAATCCAGACCATCAGGAAGCCGAGACAATGGATCAGATTCATGCATGAGTAGTGACACATAGACTCAGTTGCTATGCTGTAAACAGTGGATTATTTTGGTGTGTCCATGGTGACGGTTTTACCACCCATGGTGGTGTAGACCCTTTCGGAGGTCTATGAGAACCGTTGCTGCAGCACATTGAACAGCCCAGTTATTACATTTATTATAGCCAGTCATCGAGATGATGTCCTGCATGAACCGAACTGGTTGTGCAGGTCAGCCTCCGCTGCTGCAGGCTGGGTTTAACACAGTTTTTCACCTTGAATAAAAAATTAATCCCTGCTCATTTCCTGTCTCAAAGCAGCGGGCGTGCTACGATGCCAGAAAAATGCACGCTTCTGAGCTCAGATAACCAGCTGATGTTGTTGTGCCAGTTCAATAATGTTGTTTACCCGCTGTGGAAAAGCACTGAGCCTTCACCTGATGACTGGGGTCACCTCCACCTTTCTCTCTGCGGGCTGCATTAGTTCCAGAGGAAACACCAACCAATCAGGCGGAGGATGTTTCACATCTGGAGGTAAAACAGGTTTACTTTCAGCAGCAGGTTTGTTTCAGCGGGGTTTTGGCGAGGTCATCGGGTGTGAGACATATCAATAGGATGGTTTTGGGCGTGCACCAACACCACAGGTGGATTAATCATCTCATCACCTCATGCCAAGACTAACACCCCATCAGCTCTCCTCACTGATGATCTTCTAGATTCTAGCTGCACACAGACCTCGTCTGGAAGAGTCGCGCTCAGACAAGCCCTAGGGCGCGGCTGTGAGGGAACACGGTAGAGTCATCGTGGAAGTGTCCAGCTGCTGGTAGGACATGGTGAAAGAGCAGGAGAACGTCCTGATCCAGAGGGTCGGGCTGGTCCAGGAGATCCCGGGACATAAACCATTTCATCACTTTCAGCATCGGGATAGATGAGAACTGTGTGTTTTGTTCAAATGAGCCCAAATGAAGTTAAAACTGTTATGGTTGGTGACTTATTTAGCTCAGATGATTAACTTAAAACCTTTAGCTGTCCAGAAGCTACGTCTACGTCCAACGGTGAAATGAAAAACCCTCACCAGGCAAAAGTTGGTGTTTTTATTCTTCTGCTCTGCTCTGAGGGCATAAAGAGGTTCAAAGGTCAAAGGTCAGCCTTAAACATGAGTCGGGGTCGTCTTTCATTGATTCTCTCATCATCACCTGGACCCAGAGTAACTCCCAGCTGCAGCTCTGAGCCCCCCCACCACCTGAAACATGAATCTGGCTGAAGAATCGACTCAGCGCTCCTGCAGGCGGCACCGTCTCTTCTTGTGGGTTTTATCGCTGCCCTGGAAAGGACGTGGAGCTTGGGAGGAGCTGGAGTGTTTGACCTGACTCATACGGGGGGGTTGTGAGTCAAAGCAGCATTTAGAAACTAAGCTCTGAACGCTGTAGGTGATGAGTGAAGCTGCAGGCGTGTTTATTTAAAGCTTTGAGTCTGAATGATGGCGTTTACGCTGATCGGCTCTAATCTGGTTCCTGAGCAGACGCAGCAATTAAACTCCAGCTGAAAACAGTCGCAGCGAAACGTGAAATGAAACAGATACCAGAGAGAAGTGGGTTTTTCTCTGGGCCGTGAGTCACGGTGCTGGTTCTAGAGAAACCGCCCGTCCACTCGGACCAGCCCAGGAAGACATCAGATATCTGTCATCATCCTGCCTTCCTGAGGAATTTGCCGGTACCTGCCAGCTCCCGAAACCGTGGCCCGCTGGGCTGGGAGGCGTTTGACTCCAGAACCAGATGATCTGGGCTGGACCGGAGGGATTACACCCAGCAGACACAACAGCACCGCCCTTCTTTGTGTCGTTTTTACCTCCGACCTTCTTTTAATGGGACTTTGCTTTGTTTCCAGTGTGGATCTTAGAGGAGCGATTGTGCTGGTGGCGTGAGGACAGACTGGAGATTAGACCCAGATTAAGAGCTGCACCAGTAAATTCTGCTTCTTTTTGTCTCTCAACAAGAGCAGCCGGAGGCAGATTTGGTTTTCTCATACGGCTTTAATCACAACCCTCAGATCTGATGATAAAACCGCTGCTCAGGAGGTTTTTAGACCCGGTGCAGAAGCTGAAGCAGCAGTCTGGAGCGTTGCTACCACGGATAAATGCAACCGGTCTAAAGGCTGCTGCCAAAGCTGTTTGAAGCCAAGTTTCACATTTTCTCCTCCCTGCTCGCTGCTGCTGGGAGGAAACTCTGAGAATCTGGGAGGTTGGTGCAAACTGTGGTAAAAATGTCACAAGAAAAAGATCCAGAGGCTGCAAGAGCAAACGTTTCTACTGCTGTGGCTGAGCTCTTCTGGGGCGGAAAGCATTGGTTTGTTTATAAAGAATTCCACATGGAAAAGATTTTCCTGCAACCTGAATAAAAAAGATGGTGTTTGAGAGTCACGTCCTGAACGAAAGGACTGTGTTATTATTAGAGAAGTTATTATAGAACAACCATGCTGCAGGGCCACCGCCCAGCATGTTTCTGTTGTTTCCTGCTCCGACACACCTGATATAACAGCTGGATCACCTGTTCAGGTGGATGCAGGAGCCTGTTTAATCAACAATGATTCAAATCAGGTGTTGAAGCAGAGAAACCTCCCTAAACAAGCAGGACGGTGGCCCAGGAGGACCACCACGTTTTAAAAACTCTCCTTATTTTCTTTTTCACTTCATTAAGTCAGATTCTTGTGGTTCTGAATCAGCGGCCGTTAAAACTCCACATACCAGAACTCTTCACGCAGCAACCGCAGCTCTGACATCTTGCAGACATGCTCATGAGGCAATAGCTGTCTTCACCCCTGACCTCCTCAGATGTTACGTGCAGATCATCCCGAGCTGCTGCTTCGTCTTTCCCGACGACAGAAACAGCAGCGACTGCTGATTGCTACAGATCAGCTGATAAGTGAACGGCTGTTGGAGAATCTCTGTTTTTGACCTGAAAGAAAACCAGACAGCATGTTTGACGTCTGCTCGTATTACCAGTGGACTTCTGTCTGTAGAGTGCATGTGTTCTGTTTCAGATCAGCGGATATGATCCAGAACCGACACAGACGCTGCAACCATGAAGGAATCTGTGCCTGAGCACAAACCTTCTTATGAAAGCCTCTAATATGAAACCCATGGAACGGACGGATGCCTAGAGGCCAGCGAAACATCCTGCAACACTTCTGAAGCACACTTGGGTCCAGCAGCTCTGGCGTCGGTTTAGAACCAACAAAACAAAGACTGGCCTGTTAAATCCTCTGGTTTCAGTGAATCAGAGCAAAACGGTTCCTGTAGAGGAACAGAAGCAGATGATGAAGCAAGACGAGAGACGAGAGTGGAAAAATCCCTAAAAATGAGCTCGTGTGTCTAAACAGTAATTAAACCTACCGGCACCAAAGCAGCTACTGACGTCAACTTAGTGATGATCTAAGCTGATGCACCATGTCTGTTACCAAGGCCAAAGCTCCTGATTGTGTTCGCCATGGCAACACACACCTCCATGTTTTACCCCGGCAGCAGAGAGGAGTGGAAGCCAGTTCACAACATCCTCCTCTCTCTGGTCCCAGGAGTTCTGAGTCTACGGAAGCTCGGTGGTGCCCGCTCTGCTCTCTGGGAGGGTTTACACAAAACTCCTGCAGCAGGAAGAGAAACAGTGGGTGAATGTCAGGGTGTGACATCATCAGTCACACATTTAGCAGAAAAATCTATAAAAGAAAAAAAAAACTTAAAGGAAAAGTTCGCTTTTTTAGACATTAAGTTTTATGTGTTCCTTCACCCACCCAGTGCTCTGTAAACTTTGACCCATTTCACACACACCCCCCTGCCCAGAGATTTTCAGGAGAGAAGTGATTCATAAACGTAGTTCTGGCTAGTTTCGGGGGCGCTTTATGTGCGCCGTTTAGCCTCACAAAAGGATTAGCCTCTGAAAGCATGGCTAATTTACATCTCACAAACAAAGAGAAAAAATTTACAACGTCACATTACAACGGGACTAGTTTTTGTCATTCGTATCCCTGCGCCGGTCCCCGCGGATATTAAACAGCGCTTCGTATGTCAGCTGTTTCACTGCCGAATGCCGAAAACATGTCAGACTCCGTCTCATCTGATGACGAATTTCATTTTAACACTATATCAGATGAAGAAGAAACTTATTTTACTACTAGGATATCTTTATGAGCCAGAGTACAC
>SSNS01000166.1:632020-642020 GCA_006937985.1 Aphyosemion australe | reverse complement strand
GAAGGGCCTGCAGGAGAGCTGAGCTGCACAGAAACTCTTCATAAAAACAAAATTAAGCAAGCGACCCCAAAGTTTTCCCCAAAGACTTGTTTAAACCAGACACACCCACATGCTTGACTAAGTTTTGCCTTGGCTGCTTTTCAACACTGTTGAGTTAAGTTTACTTCCCGTCACCTAGAAACAAGAACACACACGACTCTGGAAAGAAACGAGTAGGAAACTGAGCAAACAGTGACTAAGAGAACAAAGAGAGTCAGTGTGGAACCAGGTGCTATCACAACCGGACTCTGACCTCGTCTAGGAACTAACGACAAACGTTATGATGGATGTCGTTCAGGGCGTGGCGCCTCGGCTGCTGGTGTTTGTGATGTGTGAAGGGAATTATGATGTTCTGCTTTTGCAATGACGCTGAAACCCTGAGAGAACCTCCAGATTCCCAGATGATTCCCAGATTCCCAGATGATAGATAGTGTAATGTTGAGAACACAGATCTCCGTCCTTCCCAAGAAGCTTCACTCGCACATCAACATCACTTCTTCATGACTTTAAAGCGAGCTGAGTGCAAAGCACTTTCATCCATGCGTCTAATTTGAAAGTAAAATGCCGAGCAGCGGTCATAAAAAGATGCCGCGTGCACATGAAACCGTTTAGCTCAGATCTGTGGTTTAACCCAGAGATAAATGACTATGTTGGGTTTCTTGGTCTTTTCCCGCTGTTAAAGTGTTCCATGACAGTTTCCTCCTCACATCACGTTCATGTCGAGCACACGTTCAGATGTTACCAGGAAAAACGTGTGACTGTTGGTAAAAACCCAAAGTCTGTCGGAGAGACTGCTCCTAGCAGGAAGGAAACTCCGGATCCGTGCTTTAAAGGATAATAATTATTGCAGCTTGCTCTTTCNTTGTTGTTGTGGAGCTGCTGCTAACGTTGACTATGGAGAAAACTAGTAGTTTCATCTTTTTATCAGTGGATTCTACGAACCAAGTGAATTTTTTACTATTAGATGGATTATTTTGACCAGCAAGGTAAGACAGAATTTAGCTTTTGACTTCATGAAAATAGCTTTGTTTTGCTTTTCATTTGCAGTCATTGGGTGGTGTTGAGGTAGAAAACGTGGATTCTATCGTTTAAAAGAGCCTCTTCCTGTTTAGTGTGTGTGAGGTTTGCATATATTGGTCAATATGAAGCATGTTTTTGGAACAACTTTGTTGCTAACTTAGCAACAAAGTCCGTCGATTTCAAGTTGTGTGAAGCATAAGAATGGTAATTTGGCGTTCCCTAGTGGTGATATGTGGTTAGCGCATCTGAAAACTGACCTGCAAAATGAAGAAAATAACGATTGTTTATATAGCGCCTCTCAAGATAAAAACCATTCACAAGAACTAACAAAAAAATAAAATAAAATAAAAAATGCGCCCCACCCAAAAAAAAATTCACCAGTCGCCACTGATAATGACCCTAAGCACACAGCCAAAACATGGAAGGACTGGCTACAGAACAACTGGGTGAATGTCCTTGAGTGGCCCAGCCAGAGCCCAGACCTGAACCCCATTGAAAATCTCTGGAGAGATCTGAAAACGGCTGTGCACCGACGCTTTCCATCCAACCTGATGGAGCTCCAGAGGTACTGCAAAGAGGAACGGGCAAAACTGCCCAAAGATAGGTGTGGCAAGCTGGGGGCATCATATTCAAAACCACTTGAGGCTGTAATTGCTGCCAAAGGTGCATCAACAAAGTACTGAGCAAAGGCTGTGAATACCTATGTACGTGTGATTCCTCAAGTTTTTGATTTTTAATAAATTTGCAACAACTTCAAAGACACTTTTTTCACATTATCATTATGGGGTGTTGTGTGTTGAATTTAATGGGCACAATGAATTGAATCCATTTTGGAATGAAGCTGGAACATAAACTAACTTTTTAAATGACAATGACATCATATTTAAGTTTCTACGTGGCAAATTAAGGGAATGCATAAAGGTCCCTTTTAGTTTGAGCATCAAATCAAAGTAAACATGTGAGATTCTTGTTCTTTTTGTGTCTAAAGAGAAAACCAAAGCGGTGATAACACATGCAGCAGCAGCAGCAACAATAAAAACATTTCCCCTAACCGACACACTCAGTGAGGTGGATCCTTCACCCACTCACGCAGCTGCAACCTGTTTATTTGGTGATGCTTCATCTTTTTATTGGTTCTTCATGAGGAGCTCAGCTAAAGCAGTGCTGCAACCATGACATCACCATCAGTCAGCCTCCAGCAAAAACTGAACCCTGATCAATAACATTGATTTGAAATAAGTTCGGATGTTTCTGAAAACCTCAAGAGGAGTGTGTCCCGCCTTTACCATCCTTTTCAATTTTCCTCCAAACAATCATAACATTTCCAGAGAGACGATCAGAACGCACCAGCACAACAAGCGGAAAGGTCAATTTAGTCCAGGAGGATGAGGCAGCAGCTCGTCCCTCTGCACCCATCTTCAAAGCCAGATGTGTCATCGTCCTCCTTCCTGTTGAGCTTCCACTGACTTAATGTTACTCTTTATTGAGAGGGGAAATGAACAGGTGGAAACACACAACCGGGGAGTTGCAGTCTAACCTAAATGTCACATTTACAATAACAGATTTCCATGGAGACTGAAGGCTGGTGTTCATTAAACAAAGTCAGTGACAACTGGGTTAAAGCAGCCCAGATGTAATGAATATGTCTCCTGCTATGTGAGTCTAAACACACACACACACACACACACACACACACACACACACACTTATTGCCTTCATCATGGCGCTGCATGAGCAGCAGCTATCACTCCTTTACTTCTCCTTTTAATCTTTCCTCGTCTTGTGTGGCGTGTTTTTATGCCTTTAAGGTGCGCTGCGGGCGCCGGCTCTCCTCTGAACCGAAAGGCCGGCCCAGAGGCTGCAGAGCGGGGGCTATGCTCCAGGAGAGGAAACGGCGGTATAAACCATATTTACCCTCCGTAATTATGGGAAATGTCTGCTCCCTCCCCAATAAAATCGACATGCTTACAGGCTTCAGCGGGAATACAGAGAGGGTATCCTGATGTGTTTTACGGAGACGTGGACGAACGAGCTCATCGCAGACTCTGAGGCTTCCCTGGAAGAATTTAAAGTCACGCGGGCCGACGGGAGAGCTGAGCAGGGCGGTAAGAGGAAGGACTGTGTGTTTATTAATGAGAGATGGTGCAACATGTCACCATTAAACAACAACTCTGCACAGAAGACATTGAGTTACTGGCTGTTGGTCTCCGGCCTTATTACACCCAGAGAGAGTTTTCACATGTTATAGCGTTTAATGTGTACATCCCTCCCTCGGCCGACGCGGCTGCAGCATGTGAGCAGCTACAAAGTTCGGTGGGACCGACCATCCAGAGGTTCTTCTGCTCATTTGTTTAACGAGCAGAAACTACCTATGAATACCCCACCCCCCTACCTCCCAATGATCGTTAAGCAACAACAGACAGCTACAGCTTATAAGCGTGATCCTCCCATATTCCATCCAGAATTGACAAAGCTTCTCGAATGAGAAACGAAACGTCTTCAAAAAACCAAAGAAGTCCAGTTGCCTTCATTCAAACCTCTCTGGATACCATGACCTGGGTGACTGAGATCCTTCACCAGCATGCGGTCGGATGGTGACAAAGAAAGGGAAGGTAGTCCACACAGAAGGGGTCTCACTCCCAGAAAGAACAATTGCAGACATTGAGGACAGCTACAAGTACCTTGGCATCCCACAAGCTAATGGCAACCTTGATGAAGCCTCAAGGAAATGAGCCACAGCCAAATACCTACGACGAGTAAGGCAAGTCCTAAGAAGTCAGCTCAATGGCAAGAACAAGATCAAGGCAGTAAACAGCTACACCCTGCCAATAATCATATATCCTGCAGGAATAATAAGCTGGCCAAAGGCAGAAATACAAAGCACAGATGTTAAGACACAGAAGCTCCTAACCATGCATGGAGGGTTCCACCCCAAGTCCAGCACCCTGAGACTGTACGCTAGCTGTAAGGAAGGAGGCTGAGGACTAGTGAGTGAGAGCCACTGTCCAGGATGAAACATCCAAGATCCATAAGTACATCAGGGACAAGGCCCCAACAGATGACGTGCTCAGTGAACGTCTCAGACAATGGAGAACAGAAGAGGAGGTGCTGGAAATACCATCATGGGAGGACAAACCCCTACATGGATGTACCGCCGACAGATAACTGAAGTGGCTGATATCAAGAAATCCTACCAATGGCTAGAAAGAGCTGGTCTGAAGGACAGCACAGAGGCATCATCATGGCTGCACAGGAACAGGCCCTGAACACCAGAGCAACAGAGGCCAGGATCTACCACACCAGACCAGACCCAAGGTGTAGGCCCCTGAGACAATCCACCACATCACTGCAGGGTGGAAGATGCTGGCAGGGAAAGCAGACATGGAACGCCACAACCAAGTGGCTGGCATAGCGTACAGGAACATCTGAGCAGAGTAGGACTGGAAGCCCCAAGGTCACAGTGGGAAACCCCCCTAAGGTGGTAGAGAACGAGCGAGCCAAGATCCTGTGGGACTTTCAGATCCAGACCAACAAAACGGTGATGGAGAACCAACCGGACATTATGGTGGTGGACAAACAACAGAGGACAGATGTTGTGGTTGATATGGCAACACCAAGTGATGCAACATCAGGAAAAAGGACCAGGAGAAACTAGAGAAGCACCAGGGCCTCAAAGAAGGACTGGAGAAAGCCTGGAGAGTGAAGACATCGGTGGTGCCCGTGGTCATCGGGGCAGTGACCCCCAAACTGGAGGAGTGGCTAAAGCAGATCCCAGGAAAACATCAGACATCTCAGTCCAGAAAAGAGCAGTTCTAGGATCAGCTAAGATACTGAAGATATGTGTGTGTGTGTGTGTGTGTGTGAGGGTGTGTGTGTGTGCGTGTGTGTGTGTGTGTGTGAGAGAGAGAGAGAGAGAGAGAGAGAGAGAGAGAGAGAGTGTGTGTATGTGTGCGTGTCTGTGTGTGTCTGTGNCCGCTTGCTGGAGGCTGCCAACGCCAAGCTGGAGAAGCAGATCAGAGAGTACTACGAGCAGAAGGGCCCGGCAGCAGAGAGGGACTACAGCAACTACTGGGCCATCATCAACGACCTGAAGGACAAGGTAAAAAGTCTCTGACAAGTCAAATATTTGCAGTGGTGTTAATGATTCTCTCAGCCAAGAGCTTTAAAGTCTGAACTTTCTGTTTTTATTGCAAATGAACTCATAATAATTCTGAATCCGATGCTTTGGATGTGATCCTGGGTCCAGACCAAAAGATGCTGCACACTAATCTACTAAACCTGTTTGTCTCTGTTCAGATCAACGGCGCCACCATTGCAAACGCCAACATCCTGCTCCAGATTGATAACTCCAAACTGGCTGCTGATGACTTCAGAACCAAGTAGGTGGTGCCGCGGGACGAAGAGTCAACAAACAGGCTGAGAGTGGTCTCATCGTGGCCTTCTTTCTCTCTAATCAGGTTCGAGCATGAGTTGATGATGCGCCAGTCCGTTGAGGCTGACATCGCCAACCTCCGCCGCCTGCTGGACCAGACCACCCTGACCAAGGCCGACCTCGAGTTGCAGATCGAAGGCCTGCAGGATGAGTTGGCCTATCTGAAGAAGAACCACGCAGAGGTGACGGGGACACGTATCTTGAAAAGACCTCCTTGTCCCACTTGAACCCTACTCGACGCTAAATTCTCGCTCTGATTCATTCAGGAACTTGCAGCAATGCGCTCTCAGCTCACCGGCACGGTCAACGTGGAGGTGGACGCTGCACCTCAGCAAGACCTGAACAAAGTCCTGGAGGAGATCCGCGCCCAGTACGAGGCCATCACTGACAAACACCGTCGGGATCAGGAGGCGTGGTTTAATGACAAGGTGAGGTGAAACGACCGGGTTCAGTCCCTCAGCAGCCTGGTCTGTCATTAAACATAATCTCCTAAAGCAGGTAATCACCGAGCTGTCTGCTTTTGTTTTTGTTTAACTAGTCGGCAGCTCTGACCAAGGAGGTGGCCATCAGCACAGAAACAATCCAGACGTCCAAGACGGAGATCGGTGACCTGCGGCGCACACTTCAGGGTCTGGAAATAGAGCTGCAGTCTCAGCTCAGCATGGTGAGAGTAAAACTCAACAGCATCTCACTGATCCTGCCTTATAAGTCCAGAGAGAGTCCAAAAGAAAGAGTTAGAGGGGGAGAAGCAAGGGAGGCAGAGTAATGGGAGCAGTGGAGGAGGGAGGAGCTCCTGCTCAGGAAAACATTTCACAGACATCTGCTCAAAATCTGGGAGTCCTAAAAGAGCTGGAGGAATGCAGGAGAGGACGGTTTATCAGCTGGAGTTATCGCTCCCTGGAACGACCTCGCTGCTGCAAACAGAGGAGAGGCTAGAAACCACCCAGCAGCCCTTCATCCTCTCGAGCCTTCCTGTTGTGTTAAAGCATGCAGGGCGTGGCTGGTGCAGACAGAACCCAGCGTCTGCAGGGCCGAGCCGCACACATCAGACCTAACCCAGCTGCTTTGCCTCTGCCACAGAAAGCAGCTCTGGAGAACACGCTAGCAGAGACAGAGGCTCGTTACGGCAACATGCTCGCCGGCTTCCAGAACACCATCCACATGCTGGAAGGGGAGCTAGCCAACGTGCGCGCCAGCATCGAGCAGCAAGGTCAGGACTACAAGCTGCTGCTGGACGTCAAGACCAGGCTGGAGCACGAGATCGCCACCTACAGGAGCCTGCTGGAGACGGAGGAGTCCAGGTAAACGCAAGTGAGTGGAAATACGCGTGTTTCTGACAAAACAACCCACAAAGCCTCATTTTATTTCCCTTTTCTCTCACTCTCTTCATTTTAGGCCAATCAGCACGGGTAAGACGCATCTTCTTTAATCTACTTAGAGATAAAACAAGACAGATGATTTAATGACGGCCCTAACAACCGCTTCTTCTCTCACCAGGAGGCTCAACGACCACCGTTAAAACCACCACCGTACGCTCCTCCAGCTGAGAGGCCTGACAAGCTGTTCTCTCTCTCACACACACACACACACGCGCACACACACACACACGCACACACACACACACACACACACACACAGATTACACCAGAAGAGAGAAAATCTACTAAAATGTTGCAGCTGTTGTGCTAAAGTTTGTCATCCAACACTTTGGAGTTGTGCGGTCGGTGTGTGTTGACGTGTGTGTTAACGTGTGTGTTAACGTGTGTGTTAACGTGTGTGTTGACGTGTGTGTTAACGTGTGTGTTAACGCGTGTGTTAACGCGTGTGTGAGACCTGTCTAATAAATAAATCTGCTGGTGAAGATAAGAGTTGTGTTGCTTTTTGACTCTACGGCCCCCATCCCCCTTGCAAGAATTTCTCTTTTCCATGACATCACGTTGTTTATGCCGTCTCCGTGGTAACTGCACTACATTTTGAGAGGTGGGATAAGGGGCTGAGGAAATCGAACTTGCGTAACGGGGCTGCTGTCAGGAAAAGGCTGAACAATTGGGACGAGCTGGAGTGTGGAAAGCGTTAGGATCAGAGGAAGGGCCTGCAGGAGAGCTGAGCTGCACAGAAACTCTTCATAAAAACAAAATTAAGCAAGCGACCCCAAAGTTTTCCCCAAAGACTTGTTTAAACCAGACACACCCACATGCTTGACTAAGTTTTGCCTTGGCTGCTTTTCAACACTGTTGAGTTAAGTTTACTTCCCGTCACCTAGAAACAAGAACACACACGACTCTGGAAAGAAACGAGTAGGAAACTGAGCAAACAGTGACTAAGAGAACAAAGAGAGTCAGTGTGGAACCAGGTGCTATCACAACCGGACTCTGACCTCGTCTAGGAACTAACGACAAACGTTATGATGGATGTCGTTCAGGGCGTGGCGCCTCGGCTGCTGGTGTTTGTGATGTGTGAAGGGAATTATGATGTTCTGCTTTTGCAATGACGCTGAAACCCTGAGAGAACCTCCAGATTCCCAGATGATTCCCAGATTCCCAGATGATAGATAGTGTAATGTTGAGAACACAGATCTCCGTCCTTCCCAAGAAGCTTCACTCGCACATCAACATCACTTCTTCATGACTTTAAAGCGAGCTGAGTGCAAAGCACTTTCATCCATGCGTCTAATTTGAAAGTAAAATGCCGAGCAGCGGTCATAAAAAGATGCCGCGTGCACATGAAACCGTTTAGCTCAGATCTGTGGTTTAACCCAGAGATAAATGACTATGTTGGGTTTCTTGGTCTTTTCCCGCTGTTAAAGTGTTCCATGACAGTTTCCTCCTCACATCACGTTCATGTCGAGCACACGTTCAGATGTTACCAGGAAAAACGTGTGACTGTTGGTAAAAACCCAAAGTCTGTCGGAGAGACTGCTCCTAGCAGGAAGGAAACTCCGGATCCGTGCTTTAAAGGATAATAATTATTGCAGCTTGCTCTTTCCGGCTGAATGATGTAAGAAAAATCACACAATACATTTTTTTGTTTTAGGGAGTAACCCTCATTTACACCGAGTGCAAGAATCCGTGTGGTTTCTGGACGGACTTCCATTTACACCGGCTGCGGCTCGTGTGTGGAACGTCTCCAGAACGTTGCTCACAAGGTCACCAATGTCCCGGTCACTAACAACAACACGAAAGACCAACAAAATGATGCAACAAGGATTTTATTTTGAAATAACCCGGATTCAAGATGGCGCTGCACGAGCAGCAGCTATCACTCCTTTACTTCTCCTTTTAATCTTTCCTCGTCTTGTGTGGCGTGTTTTTATGCCTTTAAGGTGCGCTGCGGGCGCCGGCTCTCCTCTGAACCGAAAGGCCGGCCCAGAGGCTGCAGAGCGGGGGCTATGCTCCAGGAGAGGAAACGGCGGTATAAACCATATTTACCCTCCGTAATTATGGGAAATGTCTGCTCCCTCCCCAATAAAATCGACATGCTTACAGGCTTCAGCGGGAATACAGAGAGGGTATCCTGATGTGTTTTACGGAGACGTGGACGAACGAGCTCATCGCAGACTCTGAGGTTTCCCTGGAAGAATTTAAAGTCACGCGGGCCGACGGGAGAGCTGAGCAGGGCGGTAAGAGGAAGGACTGTGTGTTTATTAATGAGAGATGGTGCAACATGTCACCATTAAACAACAACTCTGCACAGAAGACATTGAGTTACTGGCTGTTGGTCTCCGGCCTTATTACACCCAGAGAGAGTTTTCACATGTTATAGCGTTTAATGTGTACATCCCTCCCTCGGCCGACGCGGCTGCAGCATGTGAGCAGCTACAAAGTTCGGTGGGACCGACCATCCAGAGGTTCTTCTGCTCATCAATGGGGATTTTAATCACGCCTCGCTCTCCTCCACCCTCCTCACTTTTACCCAATATGCAAAGTGCCAAACCAGAGACAATAAGACAATTGATCTGCTGTATGCTGATGTAAAAAATGCATAAAACTCCACCCCCCGCTTGGATGTTCTGATCACAATCTCATACATCTGACGCCAGAATACACACCCAGGGTGAGAAAAGAGCCTCCACAAAGGCTCCTGCATTCATGGAGATGACATTGAGAGCCTGACCCACTGTGAACTATGTGAACTTCTGTGTGGAGAACACTGTCCCAACACGGAGAGTGAGGTGTTTCACCAACAATAAGCCCTGGCTGACCCCTGAGCTCAAATCCCTGCTGAACGATAAGAAGAAAGCTTTTATCACTGGTGACAAAGAGGAGCAAAGACGAGTCCAGGATGGATGGGTGGGTGGGTGGATGGATGGGTGGATGGGTGGGTGGGTGGATGGGTGGGTGGGTGGGTGGGTGGATGGGTGGATGGATGGGTGGGTGGATGGATGGATGGATGGATGGATGGATGGATGGATGGGTGGGTGGATGGATGGATGGATGGATGGATGGATGGATGGATGGATGGATGGGTGGGTGGATGGGTGGGTGGGTGGATGGATGGATAGATGGATGG
>SSNS01000166.1:614839-630128 GCA_006937985.1 Aphyosemion australe | reverse complement strand
TGGGTGGGTGGGTGGGTATGTTTAACCTTACATTCATATATCCAGTAGTTGACCTGCCAGTTGAAGGGTTTGTTTACATAGGTACTGTAGATCCATTCTCATGTAAATAAACTGATTAATGTGGTTTTCCACACAAAATATGAAACACACCACATTTGTAATTTCTAAGCCCCAAGGTGCCAGTAGAGACATGTAATGTAGCAGGAATGGTGTTTACCTTGTCACCTGAGGTCGGCAGAAGGAAACACCCAATAGCAAAGGTAGCCTTGAGTGCCAGGTGTTTACATGAAGATGGGTGTGGGTCATTCCATGAATACTCAGCAGTGGTGTGATACAGAGAACACACCGTTACAGAAGCTACTCCCTACTGTCTCTAACACATCCACCCATTCATTCAGAAGTCTCAAATTAATCACAAATTTTCTGCTTCAGTTTAATGAAGGCATGAACTCTGCAATTAAGAGTAAAAGCTGTGTTATTCCCTTCAAAAAATCCACTGAAGGATTCAGGGCACCTGAGAAAGCCCAGCAGCATCAGGATCATCTCCAAAACTAGATCCAGCTGTGGTTTTGGGGTACTGCCAGGGCTAAACTTGCTTCTGCACACACAAGAGTCTTGGACTTTGGTCTGGTGTCAAGAAGGGCAGCAAAGAAGCCACTTCTTCAAGAAAAGCATCAGGGACTGATAAAGGTCCAGGAAATGGACTGTTGAGGATAGAGAGTGAATCATTTTCTCTGATGAATTTCCTTTTGGATTATTTGGGGCTTCCAGAGAAAGGATGATAAAAGAAAAGGCTCCGTGTCCTGTAAAACAGTTAAACATCCTGAGACTATACACACAGACTCATTCACAGTTTAGCTTCAGAACACAGTTGTCAATAAAGAATGGAACCTAAACATCCTCCTGGAGGAACTCCTGCAACCATCCTAGAACAGTTTGGTTATGAAAATGGCTTTTTCTGTTTGGAACATCATGCCAAACCTCAAAACTAGGCTTTGGGAAACCCAAGACCATATTCCCTTGTAATCAACTCTCAAAAGGAGGCTGGCCTAAATAAATAAATGAATACAAATTTCAGACAAACTCCAGACATGTTCACTTGTTTATTTAACACATCTGCAGCGGTCTCTAGTATAAATGAATGCCTTGTGAGTCGATCTTTATAGGACAAAAAGCTCTGCTGCTCCTGTTTCAGGAACTAGAAGTGAGTCAGAGAAGAGGGGAGCAGAAAACAGCAGGATCTGGAGTGTTACTTCCTGATTTGTGGACATCTCTCCTCTGATTGGCTAACAGCAACACGACTCTACCACTGACTCTGTTTGCTCTGCAACGTTGATGTTTTATCTCCACCAATAACACAAGCCTGGAGGAGTTCTGCTGTGTGGTGGAGTTGCTAATGCTAACGGTTAGCTTCTACTAGCCCAGACGTTCTCTGCTGTTTCCTGGACGCTAAACCAACAACAGCCTTCCCCGTCGTGAGTCAAGATGGGTGAGTCCATGAATGTTCAGTGACAGTGTGACGTAGATCTGTCAGGATTTTCTAATCCTAGAGCTTCACTGTCTATTTTCTATTAGCGGCTAACACAGGAATTAAACTATTCACGTTTATCCTGCATGTGAAACTCAGAGTGACCAACCTTAATTTAGTGAACTCAGTGAAGTTGCCCTTTAGTTTGTTTTCCGGCTTGAGTTTTCAGTCTCCAACAGCCTGGGTGTGTCAGTTGGCAGGGCGCGATCGGCCAGCGCCCCAGAGGCATTGAATGCAGGGATGCTGATTGGCTAAAAATCCTCCAGTTCTTCCCAGCAATCAAACATGATTGGCGGTTTACATGCGGTTCAGAGACGCTGTTCCCAGCACCCCAGCAGCGATATTAGCTGGTGGTGGTCGGAGGGACTGGTGGCGCCAGTGCTCGGCAGCCTCGCCTCTGTCAGTGCGCCCCAGGGCAGCTGTAGCTACATCGTAGCTCATCCCCACCAGCGTATGAATGTGTGTGTGAATGGGTGGATGACTGATTGTGTTGTGAAGCGCCTTGGGGGGTTGTAGAACCCTAAGAAGGCACTATACAAATACAGGCCATTTACCATTTAGTGAGTCTGTTTATTGAGGAACAGCTGGTAGAGATTTTGTCATGTTGGAAAAATTCCTAATTATTTTAATGTCTGCCTTTTCCATGTAAATAAACAGTTTATGTAAATGCGTGTATACATGTTTATGTAATGATAAATGCATCACCAAGAAAAAATCAGATGGGCCTGGTTTCACCTGTTCTGATGACCAATCAGAGCAGACGCTGTTCTTAAACCTGAGGCTCTGCAGCAGCACTCAGCTGGAAGGCATTTGGATCCTGCTTGTTTGTGTGGCTCAGCTAAGGTTTGTGAATTTCTTAGTTGCCTTTGGTGATTAAGTGGAATGATTCGTTGTGGAAGACAATCAAATGCAGGCTATGAACCTTCAGGTAGTCATGGAGAAACCAAAGCTTTCCAAACCACTGAACCAATATGAAGCAACGGTTTGAAATGGTTCCGTGTTGGGAATCATTTAAACCCAATAAAATGAGTGACATCTGCTGGCCAGACTCAACATCGCATCATTATGGAGCACCAAAGGCCTTGTGTGTGTCTTATGTAGTCGTGTTGCAGAGTGACTGTCCCAGCTATACAGACTCAGGAGCTGTGCACAGGGATGGGTCATGACTTAGATATGCTGTATGATTCTAATCATGGGGATGACTTTAGATGCAGATGTTTTCTTCTCCCAACATCTCAGCTGTAGCCATTTCCCTGATGGTTTGTGTCAGTCCCCCCTCCCGCGCTCTGAGGCGAATCCTCGTAGCACGCCAATATCCCAACAGTCATGCCTCTATCTTCTCCTAGATGTGGCATCCTGCCATTTCTGTTCAGCCTGGGGCTTGAAGAAAGGGAATGAGGATGTTGCGTGCTTGAGGTCATGAGACATTTGACTCATCTCAAAAGTTCAACTCAAGTCGTGAATGAAGCAACATCTCTGCTTTTGGTTGATTTTTGTGGTGAATAATTTCCACATGGTGTTTGCTGAGAACATGTTTCTTATCTAAGCTAGAAAACAGCTGACCTGTGAGGAATTGAACCAAATGCCATTCATCTTTCATATCAGTGAACTGTTTAAGTATTAGTCATGTGTGCAGCAGTTTAACATCATCCATCCATATCAGCAGGAATGTTGACGTCATGGGGTCAAACAGGACATCAGGCTGCAGGAGAAAGCAGGAACATTCATCACTCTATTCTGGAGCAGTGTTAGGTTGACTCACTCTGGGAGGAATGCAGAACCTCTCTGCTAAAAGGTCTCAGACCTCGATGTGAAAGTTTTCAAACTGGACTCCGACTAGAGCTGCTGGGAGGTGGAACAAGACCAAGTCCGTGTCCCGGCTTTAAAGCCCAGCCGAGCTGAGATGCGACTTTTCATCCATTTCTTTACTCTTTTGGCCTCCTCAAAGTTGGTTCCAGCCTTCAAATGATGCGTTGATGAACAGAGTGGACAGCAATCATATTAGTAAAGCATGTAAGAGAGTGGCTGAAAGGAGGGCGTTCAACAGGTCGGGCTGGTTTTAAAAGGACAAACACACCTTTCATCAACACAAGAATACATGTTGCTGCAAGGCTTTGAGGCAGCGGTTACGTTCAGATGGGAGCTTAAAGAGCAGGCTGGGTCCTGCTGTGGAAAAGATGGAGACTGAACCTTTGTGCTTTTCTGGTTAAATCCTCTCAGGATGCAAAACGACTCCGTTTCTGATCCCAACTCCTCCATCAGTGAGTCAGGCTCTCCTCACCAGTCTGCTGCTGGCTGTAAACACACGGGGGGTGACTCTGCTTTTCCTGAGCCTGATGCCCACAATAAACTTCCACAAAGAGGCATTCATGGCAGCAGTTACATAAAAGGCAGATGTCGTCATAACCTTCATGTTCCTGTGCAGCACTGAGCCAGGGCTCTGCAGCCTTTACGCTGCAAAGAGAAGGGTCACCGTTACAGGAACGGGAGAAAACAGACTATTGATGATAAATAGGATTCAGGTTTTCCTCAGACTGACACGAACTTTGCGTTCATTGTGAGAAAAAGTCAGAAAATCTTAAAACAAATCTACTAAAGTTTAAAATAATGTAAAAAATCACATGAACCCATCTAAACTGGTACTTTGGTGTTGTTCTGAAATTCAAATAAAAACAACTGAAATCCTGCATTTTTAAAATAATATCTCTATTTAACAACACGAGTTAGATTGTTTAATAGCGTTGTGAGCCACACCGACTCAGCTGCACTGAGCAGGGCTGGAGGGCATGTTGGAGCAGCACCATTAACCCACCTGAGTAAAACTCAAAATGCTTTGTTTGCACTTTAGAAAATATCCAATTTTAGGGGTTTTATTTATTCAAGGCTTTATTTCTCAGAAATGATCAGAACTTTACTGCCACCTGGTGCTGGATCACAGCTCTGCCACTGTTGCGGTTTAATCTAAGACCCACAGATGAGCAGATGTTTCTCTGTGTCGTTCATCACGTCTGATTAATGATTTCTCCAACATGCCGATCAAAGATGATTTAATATTTAGGGTTAGGGCACACAGACGTTTCCACAGCAGCAAGTCTGTGTTCGAGGTTCTTTTTTACCTTCTGCAGCACCTGAGCTGGATGTGACGTTTGGGGTTCCTTCTAGAGAAGAAGATCCTGCTGTCCAACAGCAACACGGTGACATCTAGAGGGAGATCACACTCACAACAGGCCCACCAGACATCTAAACCAGCTGCTGAACATGTGTGAGTAGATCTTGTCCCACATGAAGCTCGTTACACCAGAACAAACCTGCTAAACTCCTCAGCGTCCTCATGGCCGGAGAATTTAGACTTTTTTATTTTCATTTAAAATAGGTGCAAAAGTTATTTTAGTGTGAATTTTACTCTCAAAATAGGCTGGGGGGGGGGGGGGGGGGTTAAAAGGGCCGTCTTTGCTTCTCAATGACTTTGAGAGAAATCCATCTAAAAAGAGCACACACACACTCACGGATAGTCTTGAGTGTGAACTTTGAGTGAACATGCACACAAAGGGCAACGTGTGTGTGTGTGTGTGGGGGGGGGTTATCTCAGATGAAACCTCAGAAGACTCAAGACTCATTTCCTGGATCTGTGTAGTACTTTTCTGCCAGATCCCGGTGAGCCTGGCCCCGGAGCACGACGCCCCATTTGAATAACCTTCAACATTAAACTGAACCAGTTCAACACAAAAACGACCGTCAGGATTATTTCACTTTTTTTCTTGGAAGATGTTTACAACCAATTATAATCAGCTCCGGTGGCCTAGTGGTAGAGTGTCCGCCCCGGGACTGGGAGATCGGGGTTCGATTCCCGGTTGGGTCATACCAAAGACTTTGGAAAAGAATGGGACCCAACCCTAACCCCCTAACCCAATGCCTCCTCGCTTGACACTCAGCACTAAGGGGTTGGATTGGGGGGTTAAACCACCAAATAGTTCCTCCCCACCATGGGGATGGGTCAAATGCGGAGAACAATTTTCACCACACACCAGTGTGTGTGACAACTGATGGCTTTAATCAGCCACATCATTATGACCCCTGGCCTCTGTCTGAATGTGTACGGAGGTCAAAAACATCCATTATCTACGTTGCCCCCACTGGGGTCACGGGTTCTGGTCTGTCTCCAGGTGATGGACACCCTGGACAGGTCTCCAATCCATCCCAGGGACACAGAAACAAAACCACCAGTGGGGACAGTTTAGTCTCTAACCAAACCACGCTGCAGTGGTCAAACCTAACATAGGTGTGGGGCTGTTGTTCTGCACATTCCAGGATGGAGGTGTGGAGGACAACCAGTCGTAAATCAGTGTTTCTGTTGTGTGGAAATCCAAAAACTAGATTCCCAGGAAGAACTCGAGGTTCCCCAGAACAAGAACCAGAACTCTTACCTGGAGCCGTTTCCCTCTTCCACTGCTCTAGGCTCCAGTTCTGATGCTCAGTAGGCTTCAGCGGTGCTGTTGCCAGTGACATTTAGATTACATCTGAATGATTTGTCCTCCTGAGCTGCTGTAGAAGCAAAAACCCAGACCAGCTGGAGCTGGCTCATCCCACCAGACGCTACGACCCAATCAGCATCATTTAGCCACGTAACGTACTTCCTAGTGTCTAATAAGCCACACCCACTCACGTCAGCATCCTTTCACTGCCGCCTGCAAGTAGATATGATCAACATGGTCTAGAAATAAGCCTGGATAATCACTCAGTTCTGCAAACCCTTCTCCTGACAGCTGAAGCGTGCTGCTTCTGCACAGAAATCCGTGAGCTCAGCAGCCTCTGACAACATTAAACCTAACGTCTGGTGACCTCTCACCCGTCTGAACCACAGAAGACACGTGAAAGGAGTGGGTTTTATCTCTTTAATCGTTTAGGGGAACCACAAGTACTTTAAAAGAAGGTTATACAGAGCTGTACATCTGGGAGCAGCACTGCGGGTCACATGGTCTCCCTTTAAATACTATTCATTAAATGTTCTAGAATCTTATGACTGATAAAATAAAAGCTTGTAACTGGTCCTGCAGCTTTACCGATATGTCGACGTCGGGACTTTTTCCTTCTTTTGTCTTTTCTCGTTTTGTTTTCCAAAAAAGGAAAATTAAAGTTATGATCCGAAACCAACGACGGGCAGAAACTCCCGATCCACTCACACGATAGAGAGAAGAGAGACAGAGGGAAAGGAGAAGAAGAGACAACGTTTCAATGTTCTGAAGGCTGGTCCGTGATGGGAATGCCATCGGGTCTCAGCGAGGAACCTCGGCTCTGTCTCGACCCGCTCGGAGCCTCACTTCCACAGCTGTGTGCTCAGAGTCTGGCCAGATCCCGCGGAGGCCCAGCCGCCCATGGCTGGGGGGGGCTGACCGAAGGCCACCTGGCCCCCGGCGCCGTTCAGGGTCAGGCCTGACATCTGCTGGTTCACCTGGGCTCAGAGGAGAAGCATCCGGTTAGGAATCTGGACTTCCTACATAAATACTGAACACGTTTGGCGAGTTTCCTCCCCGTTTCTGCGCTGAACACCAGAATCCCAGCGAGCTGCTGGTGCTGGAGACACCAGTGAAGGACTGGAATCACGCTAACCTGCTGCTTCTGCTGAAACTGTAAATAAATCCAGGCGTTTGAGCAACATCTCAATGAATTTTTCATTTGTTGCATCATAATTTTGACACAAACCAACGGAATCAGGACTGGTTTGCTTTGTGATTTGCAGGTCTCTGATCAGTCACCAACCGGAGACGGATCCCAGAGGAGCTCCAGATGCTCGGGAAGACTGAGACCATTGAGAGGAAACTCTGTTCAGAGAGACAGAAGTGAGAACGTTTCCTCTCCTAAATGCAGGATTTAATCTGCCGACGGCGTCTGCAGCTCAGGAAGGGTTGGTACTAAATGCTTTTTCATGATGCATGAATAATTTAACACCCAATAATCTCTTATGAAAGAGGGCACGAGACGGATTAGAGACTCTGAGGCCACCTAGTGGTAGCTCTGTGTAACACCCACTGCTCAACACCAAACCCTACCTGGGCGTGACCTCACGGGAGTGGAGTTACACACCGACACACAAAGCTGCACTGCAAGTTATAATCTGGAGATAATTTCAAAATAAAGTCCCACCATGTTAAAGAATCAGAACCCAGTTCTCATACCTGACCCATGTTCCACTGGGCCTGCTGGCCCGGCTGGATGGTGTACATGCCCTGAGCGGGCACCATGCCTGCAGGCATCGCAGCGCTCTGTGGTCCCATCATCCTGGGGGCCATGCCCATCATGCCAGTAGCGGGCGGGTTCCCCATGAAGCCGTTCGGCATCGTCACGCCAACCATCATGCCCGGTGTGGGTCCCATCATGGCGGCTCCGCTCTGAGCCATCATGGCCCCCATGACGGTGGTGGGTGGCACAGCTGTGCCCATACCAGGAAAGGCCTGGTAGCCAGCGGGGGCCTGGACGGGAAACGGCATCTGAGAGGGGCCCATGAACATACCAGCTGAGGGGAGGAGGAGGACAGAAGTTCAGGATGATGAGCAGTTAGAAAACTCACTGGTTCCTTTAATTGATTTGTTTTAACTCAAAAAGACATCGAAGCTGACGCAAACCAACATTTACAGCAGTAACTATTAACACCCCCCCCCCATCTGTGACTCGTTTCATCTGCAGAAGAGCGAGGAGCTCACCGGCGGGGGCCTGCTGGGACATGCTGCTGGTTCCGTACAGGGACAGGATGGAGTCCTTGGACAGAGGCTTCTTGGAGGCGTCCTCAGGTTTAGTGGTGCTACTGCTGTCACTGAACAGGTCCAGGTCGCCCTGTACCGACCCTGAGCTGGCTCCGCCCCCTCCCACCGCTGCAGCTGGAGCTTGTGTCGGAGTACTGGCCGAGTTACTGGAGCTCACCTGGAACGAGGAGACAGGTCAAGGTTTAAAGTCGACCCCAAAACTCATCGTTCATCTTCTTATTCCTCAGTGGGGGGGGTCTAACCCCAGCAGTACCATGCCTGGGGGTGGGGGGACACACACTGGGACAGTTTACCTGACATGAATGGTTTTGGTCTGTGGGAGAAAACCCACACATGCACACGGAGAACATGCAGAAACAAAAAGCCGGGTTTTGAACCTGCAACCCTTTTGATGCAGCCCTGAAAATCCCCATCTGATGATTTATTAATATTAGAAAACATAAATGATTGTTAATGAGAAAATCTTCCGTTAAAAGTCTGAAGTGAATGTTTCATCAAGCTTTAGGATCTAAATGTTTCAGCAGCTGGGAGAGGCGGGGCTCCACCAGCGCTGCGGATCAGGACATTAGATCCCATCCTGGTTCTTACCTGAGGAAACGGAGCCGAGGAGGTGGACGACGGAAGGGGGTTGGACACCATGGGGCCGAATATATCCAGGTCATTGTTCTGGCTTGTGCTCGTGCTACCGTTGTTAGTCGATGCTGCAGCGGCGGGGGCATCTGTGTCAGGATGAAGGGAGGAACTGGTTTGACTGGTTGATCTGAGTCAAAAGGCTTTCAGAGAAGAATCAGTTCAGCAGCATTAAGATACGATCAGGTGAACCTGCTTTAGTCCCACAAGTTAATAAATACATGAGTTTAGTGACATCTGTACAAACAAATGCACATTTAAATCACCGCTCTGCCACCAGCTAGCCTCCATACGGTAAAAGTGGTTTCTCAGGAGGAGATCCGTTCAAACGCCATAAAAACCAAAGACAGCACGCGTACCAACTGTATCAAACAGGAAATGTTGGGATTTCAGATGAAACCTGCACCCCCACCCCTCAACAAAAGCACCATTGTGTTCTGCTCTCTGTGAATCTGATCTGCTGCGGTCACACCAGGGATTTAATAACCTTCTGCTCTTTAGGCCCACATCAGACGTCTCATTTCATCTGGCTTTGTTTAAAAACGCTCACACTCACTTCCAGCCTAAACTCACGATCTGAAGCTGATTTAGTTCAGAACAACCGCAGTGACCCGTTTGAACCACGCGGGTCGACCTGTTTCAGCGATACACGCTCACGGTGCGCGGCTGTTTTAACGCCTCACAACCACGACAACAGCAGTTAATAATACACTACGGGATTATTATTATCATCAACTAAAAACAATCAGGACAGAAAACCGTTCTTTACTACGATTCAAACAAAGTGATGCAGAAAGCGTCTAAACCAGCAGCTGATCGGGAGGAATCACGTCCCAGAGTATCAGTTAAAGTCCCGTTAGTCACCACACACGCTGGTGAAATTACATCTACGCATCTGACCCATGCCCGCGGGGAGCTGCAAACGTGGCCACGCTCAGGAACTACTTGGTGGTTTAACCCCCCAATCCATCCCTTTAGTGCTGAGTGTCAAGCGAGGAGGCATTGGGTCCCATTTTTAAAGACTTTGGTATGACCTGACCGGGATTTGAACCCACAACCTCCCAGATGCAGGGCAGACACTCATACCACTAGGCCACTGAGCTGGCACGCACACACACACACACACACACACACACACCATAAATGTCCAAACAAAAACATGGACGTTTTCTACAGAAACAGGAAGTCAGCGCTCTGACGTCGCCGCGGCTGCATCAACACTTCCTCTCATAACCTCCTAAACGCAGCGCAGCAGGAAGGATGTGAGCTTGTGCACGGCGCTGCAGCAGAGTGAGAAGTGAAAGCTGCTGTAGCCGTGCTGTCCTCGGATCAGCACACGTGGGACCAACAGCTTAGAAACGGTTTCTGACAACAGAAAACTACCGAGCAAACCGCCGTAATTCCATCAGCTGAATGAATACGAGGAATTATGACATTCCCACCTCGTGGCACTTTAACTACAACTGATGACAGGTTTATAGTCGTCACTGAGCAGAAAGAAGCTGCCTGACATCCTATTTGTCCCGACGTCATAAATAACCCTTCAGTTTCCACGTCTCACTCACCGAGGCCCAGCAGGTTCACAGAAGGTTGTGACGCTTTAGCGGGGCTGACTTTGGGAACGGGCCTGGGCTCTTCACTCTGAAAACAGAATCATTTTAACATTTAAACACAGACTCGAGACGCATCAGTCAAGGATGCAGAGGTACTTGTTTATTTATGCAGGATCGTGCAGGTGAGCCTTACCTTGGTGTAAGAAGACACCTTGCTGCCTCTGTCTGGCTCCGCGTCTTTCTTACTGTCTTTTGGCTGAAAAGACAAAAGTAAACATTTCTACGTCTACTTTCTAATGAATAGTGAGTTTTGGGGGTGGGGGGTACGTACACTGCTCCCATTGATCACATTCTTGTTGTAGTATTTCTTCTTCTCATATTTATCCCTGATGAAGTATTCGACTGCTCTGGGATCAGAGTTAAGAAGAAAACAAGCGATGAAAATGAAAAAACCTCAGGGATGGGCAGGTTTAAGTGTCTGCTGATAGAAGAGGATACTGGTCTGTTTGAGGTCGTCTGAAGTTATCTGGAAGGTTGGCCTCATAAAGCCGCCTGGCCTTGGTGTTACCCATTTCCTGTACACTCTGAGGAAACAATAATAAACAAGATTAAAGCTGCTAAATAGTAACCACAAAACATCTGAGAGGCACAGCAGATTTAATTTATCATAACTATGACCTTTGAACAAGAAAAGTGCGGTCCAAGCGTACCACTTCCAATAAGATGAAGGATACAGATCTGGGGCTAGAATGGACCCCATGTGACCCCGATGATAGATAAATATACACACACGTTTATTAACTTCAGGATCAGGACTGAACTAGAGCTCAGCAACGGTGTAAAAAGTCTGAGTTTTGACTTCCTGACTTTTTGGTGCATCTTAATTATTTTGTTGTGAACAGATGAGAGACCCGTTTACGTCTGCAAATTACAAAAAGATCAAACTATACGTTGTAAGTATTGTGTTGGCTGCATGTTGACCTCTGCGTTCATGTGAATCAGAATTATCCGTGAAATAAAGTTTAAAGTTAATTTAGGTAAAAACTGTTGTGTGTTTATTTCTCGTTCAAGTTTCCACGACTCTTCTACCACTGGGGTGTAAAGGATAAGGTATTGAACAGGATACCTTGTTATGTGCAAACACATCATGTGGGATTATTCAGGATACAGCCTACCGGTGTGTGATCAGGAAACAATACCTGGATTTGTTCTGTGGTCCATTGGTCCAGGTTGACTGACTTCACTCTGGATATGTGTACTCCCAGGTTCCTGTGGATGCCCGCACACCGGATGCACATAAAAACTCCCAGATTCCAGGATGCCCATCTAGGACCTGATGGGAATGTCAAACTGTGAGACTGAGGAATAACAACAGCGAACAACATGCTTGATCTTGCTGGGACTTAAGCGCCAAAGGGAAGCTCTGCATTCTTTACAAATGCCTCAACACGAAACCCAGAATTGAGTTTCTTCGAAACAACAATCGCTGTTTGTTAAACCCGAGAACGGAAAAGCAGAAGGGAGCTTAGGTGGATTTACAGAAGTTAGCTCGATGGTTAGCAACTTAGTTTAGCTTCGGGGGGAGAACTGTCAGCTGACTAGCCTGAGCCCTTTACATCTTAGCTAGTTAGCTTAGCTATAGCACGTAGATTCGGTGTTGCTAGGCAGCATTCATATCCCAAACGACCCAGCAGACGGAAGAAACAAGAGCATTAAACCGGTCTCCGGGTGAACGCCGCACCTTTCGCCTCGCAGTCGGCGCAGTACTTGTTGTCTTCCTCCCTCAGCATTTTGGCCAGGATGGCCTGGTGCTGCTCGTTGAGTTTCTGGGCCTTTTCCCTCTCCGAGCGGGTCGTCATGTCTGCGGCTTTAGCGGGACCTTTCCTGTTAAAAAGAGCTCCACTTTAATCAGTCGTGAGTCGAGAGAATCTTCTGATAAAATATCATAATCAGAGGTCGGAAAAGCCTCCGACTGCGATATGAAAACACCCGGAACCGGAATCTGCACTCCGCCCACAAGAGCTCCAGAGATGACGCAGCGGATTGGACGGACGTCGTGACGTAAGTAAGTAAGTAAATTTTATTTGTATAGCACTTACCACAGAAAAAGAATCACAAAGATCAACAAAACACGTCATAAAGTCATCATAAAATGATCTTAAAACAAAATAACATCAGAAAACACAAAGTCATAAAATGATAAAACAAATGAAAGATGATTATAAATACTACACTGCTCACAAAAATGAAAGGAACACTTTAAAGAAACACATTAGATCCATCAGATCTCAATATGAAGTTGGATATCTATACAAATAACGACAGGGCAATGTCTTAGGAACAAAAGGATGCCAAGTCTTTTAATGGAAATAAAAGTGTTCAGCCTACAGAGGGCTCAATTGTGTAGACACCCTAAAATCAGAGTGAAATGAAGATGTGGCAGGCTAGTCCATTATTTCAAAAACTTCATTTCTGCAACTCAAAATGCTTTTCAGTATCTTGTGTGGCCCCCACGAGCTTGTGTGCATGCTTGACAACGTCGGGGCATGCTCCTAATGAGACAACGGATGGTGTCTTGTGGCATTTCCTCCCAGATCTGTGTGAGGGCATCCCTGAGCTCTTGTACAGTCTGAGGAGCAACCTGGCGCCGCCTAATGGACCCAAACATAATGTCCCACAGATTTTCTGTTGGGTTTAAGTCAGGGGATCGTGAAGGCCATTCAATTGTTTCAATTCCTTCATCCTCCAGGTACTGCCTGCATACTCTTGCCACATGAGGCCGGGCATTGTCGTGCATTAGGAGAAAACCAGGACCTACTGCATCAGCGTAGGGTCTGACAGAGCTCTACGGTGCTGGGCAGTGAGCACAGGGCCCACTACAGGACGCCGGGCCCTCAGGCCATCTTCATGAAGTCTGTTCCTGATTGTTTGGGTAGAGACATTCACACCAGTGGCCCTCTGGAGGTCATTCTGTAGGGCACAAGCAGTGCTCAGCCTGTTCCGCCTTGCACAAAGGAGCAGGTATCGGTCCTGCTGATGGGTTGTGGACCTTCTACGGCCCTGTCCAGCTCTCCGAGAATAACCGCCAGTCTCCTGAAATCTCCTCCATGTTCTGGAGATTGTGCTGGGAGACACATTAAACCTTCTTGCTGCAGCACGTGTGGATGTGCCATCCTGGAGAAGTTGGACAACCTGTGCAACTTCTGTAGGGTTAAGGAATCGCCTCATGCTGCCAGTAGAGATAATTACTCAAGCCAAAACTAGCACGAGTGGAAAACCAGCCAAAAAAGATCAAGAGGGAGAAACTTGAAATGACCTCCACATGTTAAACCAGTCCTGTTTTGAGGGTTTTGTAATTGTTGCCACTTTAGTGCACCTGTCGTTAAGTCCATGAACACCAATACAGCTGAAAGTGATTAACAATGCCCTCAGCTGCTTAATCAACCAGAAAATTATCAGACAGGTTTAATTGATTTCATGCCAGGCCCAATAAAAAAAGTGTTCCTTTAATTTTTGTGAGCAGTGTANNNNATCTAGACGGGAATCCAGACACACTGGATTTCTGAAAAATTACAAATTTCAGTGAATTGTATTTATGTGCACTGGAAACTCACTAGTTCTTGTCTACAAAGGAAAGTAGACCATTCAAATTTTGTAAAATAGTGAAAATGTTTCTGTCACTCATGAAGTTCTTCTATTAATGCAGGTTTATCCTCCTTGCAGCACAACTTTGTCTTCAACATGCCTTCTCCAACCTTCACCTTCATTTAAACACAAGTATGATCTTCAACCGTAACTTCCCTGATTCCACTTGCCACTCTAGTATTGTTTCCCTGGATGCTACAGAGCTACAACCTGTCAGTTCCTATAAGTATCTGGGTATCTGGCTTGACAGCACACTTTCATTTGACATTCACATTAATTCATTACTCTCTAAAGTCAAGGATTGGGTTTCTATACCGCAACAGGTCATCCTTTACTCATCCTGCAAAGCAAACCTTGGTCAAAATGACAATCCTTCCCATCTTAGATTACGGTGACATCATTTATAGGACTGCTTCCAAAAACCTTCTTCATAAACTCGATGTCATTTATCACTCAGCAATCCGTTTGGTCACTGGTGCCCCTTTCACTACTCATCATTGTGATCTGTACTCACGCGTTAACTGGCCATCACTCCATTCCCGCAGGTTGTTACATTGGTATCAATTTATATACAAAACAATCATCGGACCCTCTGCAGCTTCTGTACTGTTACCCACCCACTCCCCCATCCAGACAGTGTCCTGCCCACGGCCAGAATCAAACAGATTAAAGATCAGGCTTAATAGAGCAAATCATGAAAATCTCATAAAAATAAAAACAAATTCTACTGAACAGAAAACTAGAACAATTAAATGTGGTTTATTGAACATTAGATCTATCTTTTCAAAGACTTTATTAGTTAATGATTTGATTTGTGATAATCAGATTTCTCTGTTTTGTCTCACAGAATCCTGGCTGCAGCAAGAGGACTATGTTAGTTTAAATGAGTCCACTCCTTCTAATTATTTAAATCATCATATTGCTCGTAGTACAGGGCGAGGAGGAGGAGTAGCAACCATCTTTCATTCAGATTTATTAATCAGTCCCCAACCAATTAATAGCTACAGTTCTTTTGAACATCTAATTCTTAGTTTGCCTAATCCGGATTGCAAAGCTCTAAAACCACTTTTGTTTGTAGTCTTGTATCGTCCACCAGGCCCCTACTCTCAATTTTTGGATCAGATCTCAGATTTCTTGTCTGATTTGGTGTTAAATACTGATAAGGTCATTGTGGC
>SSNS01000166.1:592913-614185 GCA_006937985.1 Aphyosemion australe | reverse complement strand
GCTCTGTCTTCTCAACCCCCAGTGAGCCGTAGCGGATGGCTGCTCATACTGAGCCAGGATCCTCTGGAGGTTTCTTCCTGTTAAAAGGGAGTTTTCCTTCCCACTGTCGCTAAATGCTTGCTTAGTATGAGGATTGTACCAACACAATGACACTAGTCAGTGTCTTGATGCAATCTGCTGGGTCCCTTATATAGGAAACTTTTTTACTGATTGGCTTATGAACTGAACTGTATTGGAATGTTTACTTTGTGAAGTGCCTTGAGACGACTCTTGTCGTGATCTGGCGCTATATAAATAAACTGAATTGAATTGAATTGAATCGGTAGAACACCGTCATATCTTCGCTCATTACTCATCACTTCCAACAACCAGCACATTTTACGTTCCAGTAACCTAATCTCTATGGTTATTCCCAAAGCTCGCACCTCCTTTGGCCGCTCCTCATTCCAGTTTGCTGCTCCCAATGACTGGAATGAAATGGAAAAATCACTAAAGCTCACTACCTATGTTCCATTATCTACCTTCAACAACTCATTACCATCAAGTTTCTGATCAATGTGCCTGCTGCTGAGTGCTGAAAGATTGTTTCAAGTCTGTTTCCATGGCTTGCACATATTATATATGAGAACAGTCTTTATGTCTGTTTTGGTGCAAAGCTACTCGTCTGTCACTGCTGCCTCTTGGTCAGATCGTCGTCGTACATGAGAATGGGTTCTCATCTGGTTAAATAAAAACCAAATAAAATAAATTGCACAAACCCCAGAAATCATTTGGATTTTTTTTATTTAGATTACACTGGAGAAAAAAAATGATCAGCACCACAATGCAAATTAGATTAACTGAACATTCCTAAATGTCCTCAATACGTCCAACAGAGGATTATAAAACTGTAGCAACACACCTGAAGTCACGTTTATTTAACAAAAGAATAAAATATGAACATGTACATATAAAACAGTTGTTAGGGATCATTTCAGCCAATTAGTCACATTAAAAGTATGAAACTTCAAAATAAGATCAATTAAAATAGTTAAGACCTAATATAAAAAACATGTGTTTTAATAACTCTAAATGATACCAACAAATCTATTTAAATCCTTATCTAAATAAGGCCAGTGGTGATTTACTGCTGAAAAATGATATCAAAATAGTTTAAACCCAATGTCTGTGAGAGAAAAACCTTTTAAAATGAAAGCAAAGAATCTGAACCTTTCTAAAACCATTCATATAAATCATAGAAACAACTTTAAAACATTCACAACTATGATGCAACATTACAAACCGTAAAATAAAACAAGCTAAAAACGTTAGAAAAAGTTTTCCAGGCGGATCTTTAGCTTATTCTCCTGGTGTCTCACAGCGATCCCATGTCGGAGCAGCAGCTCGACGTACGGCGGCCAGAAGGTGTGATCGATCAGGATGTAGGGGTCGTTTGGTTCGTTCAGGATCTTGTTCATGAGAATCTGTAGATAGGGAGGAGTTTTATGTTTACTGAGATGGAGCAATAACATTAAAAAATACACAATTCAGCTTTGATCCACTGCCACTCTAATTATTTTACCAAACAAACAACAAATAATAATGTAAATTAATTTGTATTTACATTATCCTATTATTATAAATTATTTTGTTATACATTTTTAAAACCAAAATGCATTTTTTCTAATCTGTAGTAAAAGAAAACTACACTGTGAAAGAACAAAAATACTGTTAGCATCTATATACCTGGAAAATTCTAACAGTAAATTGCTGGATTAAGACCTCTAGGCTGGACACCGTAATCCAGCAGTGGTAATAGCTGCAAAAACACCAATTTAATTAACAACATTAATAATGAGCCGGTTACCATGGAGGCAATTAATACAATACGCAAGGCAGTGGAACCCACCGCTGTAAAAGATAAATAACAAAAACACAGCTGTTATTAATAATATTAATGACATGTCCGTGTGCAGAAGAAAAAGTCCTTTCAGGCTTGTTTCGTTAAAAATGATTGGGCTAAGACGACGGCCGGGTTTACCAGCAGGCGCTGTCCCATGAGGTTCGGTCATTAAGGAGCTTCTCAGCACTAATGAAAACATGATGCTGCACACCAGCAGGAAGGAAAACCAACTCTGTGATATTAAAGTTAAAACTGCAGGAATTTCCTACTGGAGGCACAGCTGTTAGCAATGTTGCCTTGCAACAAGAAGGCTGCAGGTTTGAGATTTAGTATGTTCATGTAAAAGGCAGAATTTTGGGTTTTAAAGACAAAAATGAGTTAACTGTTAGACTTTAGGGCAGGTTAGAGAGTGACTAGCTTCTGTTTAAGAGGCAGAATAACTCTCTCCCCCTGAGCCTGAGATCAGTGGACTCCTTTAAACCTCACCTGTTCAGGTGGCTCTGGTGTGACCTCCTCTTCTTCCTCACTAGCTTCTCTTCATGCTGCTGTTTCTGACAGCTCTTTATATTATTGAGCTCCCTTGGTTTCTGTTTTCCATTTTTATTTTTCAATCTTAATTTTATCTTTTAAATTTTTCTTATATTATTTTCATTTAATCATTTTTAAAATGTTTATCATAAAAAAAACTTTCTTTCATTTAACAGATGAATTCAATCTGATAAAGGAAACGGGACTTCCCCACTGTCCACACACTATTGCCTTTGACCGGTCTGAAACCATGTAGTCGGTCAGAATCTGGTGCTTTTGGGTTAGGGTGCTATTACACGTCCCAACACCTCACCGCCTCCAGGGTAGATTAGGTTTCATCTGAAACATGAAAAAAGAGGCAAAACCCGCTGATTGTTGTTGCTAAAGCTAGAGATGCACCAATTCGTCGGTCGATATTCAGCACTATGGTCTATGGCTGGACAATAACTCAATAATAAATAGGGATGTTCCGACTGATCGACCACCGATCAAAGTCAGCTGATCTCCATGAAAAACACGAGATCAACAAACTCTGATCAACGTCTTTTAGAGCCGATGAGACCAGCCTGTCGCTCCTACTGTAGCCAGCAGAGACCCTGTGTGCTGCATCACGTCTCCCTCGCCCCTGCCTTCTCACTGAGCTTGCGTGCAGCTGCAAAAGTGTAAAACAAACTTTTCCTTCGTCTGTGAGAGTGATGTAAACCCGGGGAGAAGCTCGTTAAAATGCATCAACACAGCAGAGTTAACAGGACTGTAAAAGAAGAAACTCTGGGCGGACTGAGGTGAGTTTTCATGGCTTCCTGCAGGAATAAAAGACACTCGGAGCAGCAACAGTCAGACACAGCTGCACTCACCAACACTCGTCTGTATGAGCGTGGCCGTCACAAGGCTGAGCAACTAACCTGTAAAACAGTCATTATGCTAGACGCCCATCTGTGGTGGTCGACACCAGGTTCCGCCCACTAGGATCGCTACGGGTAATAAATAAATAAATTTAATAAAAACGAAACTACTCTGACTCTCTCAGGTTACTCAGTTAGGGGTCTTTTATTCTGGCTACTGTCGGCAGTAACCCACGCCTTAAAGCTTCTCCACCTCTCCACACAACAGCTGTAACAGAGCAGTTTTCCTTAGCATAACAACAGACGCTGACCGGAACCAGAAACAACCCATTTGTTTAGTTAAATGCAGGTGATGACTTTATTTTGGCCGGGCAGTGTGTATAACACAGACTATGAGACTGGTGTGTGTGTGTGTGCGTGCGTGCACTCTCCCACCTCCAGGATGTCACTGAGTGATGTCAGGTCCTCGCTGATCTCATGAGCAACGCTCTGAAAAGAAAAACACGTATGAGTGCGGTGAGCGGCTGGAGAACTAGACTGTTCTCGTGTTCAGGGGGAACCTGCACCTTCTTCCTCTTGCTGGAAGTGGACTCGTTTTTAGGGTGAGGGACATGCGTCTCCAAGACGTCCCCCAGACACTCCACCAGCTTTTCATGATATTCCTTCACCTTCCTGATCTTTTCCTTGACCTCCAGCAGGATGCTGTTGGCACAACAATAAAATAAACTCATGCTAAATGTTTATTTTCATCATTCCGTCTGTCACACGTTTTAACAAAACCGTTGGTTTTTTTTGACTTGACATGTTTTACAGTCATTTGCTGAGAACACACCCAGCCATCACACCCACCGGTGCCCTGATAACGACTCCTTCTCCTTTTTAAGTCGTTCGATGTGATTTTTAGCCAGTAACAGCACCTGTTTCTTCTCCTCCAGCCATTTCTGTTCCCTTAAAAACAACCCAAAAAATCCACTCAGCCTTGGAAAACATTTACATGCTCTGGTGAAGCAGAGCACGCTACAGAAATGCTTGCAGTGCAACAAAAAGGTTACTCACAGCTCTTTAGTCTCTTTCAGTTTGTTTCTCCTGGCTTCACAACAAGAAACGACCATCTCGAGTTCAGAGCACAGCTTCAGCATCTGGAGAGACCAACGAAGTTATTGTTTTAGAAATGTATTAATTAATTATTCTTGGTTGGATTTTACACACCTGTTCTTTTGCAGCTTGAAGTAAAATTTCTGAATTTGTAGGCAGCACTGGGTGGGGAATAAAGGAAAGTTTTGTAAACTTTACATTTAAATACTTGGGATCAGATGTGGTAGTCAGACTGATCCAAACTGTGGAATAATGACTCGTCTGTGACGTTAATATATCTCTTGTAACTATCTAAATGTGATTCTATTATGGTTGCAGCTTTAACTGCAGCGACTTACAGCTGGGCTCCGTCAACAGCCACTGCTTCAGTTCCGCTTCAGTTGAAATCAGTCGGTTTAGTGACTGCTGGAGACGAATATTTACAATTAAAGTGAATGAGACACATCTAGAAACAAGGCAAGTTTAAAAAAGATTATGTAACTGAAATTTTAAAAATAGAGTCTAAGGCTCCTCCCCCTCCAGTCGGCCCATAGGTCCCTGAACGAGGCGATAAACGTTATTTTCTGGTCTGCTCTGCCTTACGCCCTGAATCACAGGTGTTTGCTTCAGTTCAAATGATAAATAATTAAGTGCGTTTCAACTATGTCTGTCATGTAATTTAAGATTTATTATCTTTTATTGATTGATTGTAAAATGACTACAAATCAGACGTGTCATCTATGCCGTCACAGCAGAATCTCTCCTCCCCCAGCCTAGCTGCTACTGACCACACGACCAGATTTAAGGTGGTTTTTTCCACGTCGTCGTCATGGAAGAAGGATGTGAAGCTCGCTAAACTCAGACATTTTTATTCTCTGTGTCTGGTTTGATGATGTAAATGGTGAGACGAGCAGTTGGAGTCTGCAACGTCTTTTCACACAAAGCCTAAAATAACTTTTGCGTCCTGTCTAAAATAAGCGCTTTCTTGGCGTCAATGTCGTTAAAATTCATGGACATCATATGTGAAATCCATGGCACATATCAAACGGGATCAGAAAATAACTTTTATCCTCTCTGAGACGCCCAGGCATTTTTGTGGCAGTAGGAACCCCCTGGTGCAGAAGTAGCTGGGCGTGGCTTAGGCTCCCTATATGAAGCAGGAATGCTGTAGTTAAAGTCATAAAAGTGTCAAGATAATGATTTTAAACACGTATTTCTCACCGCTGAATGGCAGAAAGTGGACGGTAAAGCTTTTAGTTGTCTTATAGAAAAACACCTCACAAACCACAACAGTTTCAATTTAATGTTCATAAAACATTCCTTGGCTGTATCACCTTAACAAACACAATATAAATCCGTCAATTTACAGAACAAAACGAGAATTCTTAATGAGAATCCCCTTGTTGGTGGTAAAATACAGTTTTATACAAGTAAACTGGAATAAATTGTGTCTTTGGGACAAACTGATGATAAAGTTGAAATCAAGTCTTTGGTTTAGGGGTGTTTTCATACATGAACACATTAAACGGTTTAACAAACACAAAAACATCCTACTGGAGAGGATTTAGACTGAAAATAAGTGAAGAAAAAGTTTTGTCGGTTATTAAAGTAAAACATGAAAACGCAGAAACATTCAACCCTCTCACCTGTTCAGGAGGAAATTCAGAGTCACTGAGTAAAATGTCATTCTGAAGCTGCAACACAAACAAACATCACGAGGTTGTTTTCCACCCATCACACTAACCACTTACAGGATGATGGCTGTTTTACCCCCAGACAGACATGGCTTTACCTTCTCCAGGCGGTTGAACTGCTCCTCACAAAGCTCCACCAACTCAGTCTGAGCGGCTTCGGATAGCCGAGCTTCTGCCTCCCCCTCTGCTCTCACCTCACCCTGACCAGAGACAAAACACACGCCGAAACACGTCAAACAGTCATATCTTTACATTTATATAAAAAAGAGCGACAAAATGCGACATTCGTCCGTTTAAACCCGCGTTTCCTTTAAAATGGAGAATTTGTGAATAGAGATTGGCGCATGCTAGCAAAAGCGATATTCCTTCATTTAAACATAAAGAAAAATAACGTGACACGTGACTAAACTAATGCTAAAGTTATAAATAACAGTCATATAACACGCATTCTCACCATGTTCATAAAAACGACACTTTTTTAGCCACTCGGAGGAGAGCAGGCGCTAGCTTTTTCAAAATACCGCTTCATCTGATGACGTCATGACTGCGACGGCGAAAAGGTTGATGGGAAATGTTGCTGCGCAAAAGTGCTGAAAAATAACTTTTTTATTTTTATTTTTGTTTGTTTTAATAACAGAACAGAAGAATTGGTCCACAAAAACACCAAAGCGCATTTACAAGACAACGACAGTCTCACCATTTAGAGAAGAATGCGAATGCATTCATAAAGGTTTATAAATAAAACCAATAGTGTGGTGTAATTATAGTCTGACTTCATTAGTACTGTTTATTTTGTCCTCACGGTCTTTAAATTGATTTTTATTTGTAATGTGTTTATAATTATGTGTTATGTTTGTGCAATAGAGCGGCTCGTGTTTTGCCCAGGGAACTTTTCAAGAAGGCATTTTTTTGGTGCAGAAGTGTTTCCCCCACAGGTCAAATAAGTAGTATAACATCTAAAATATGCGTGAATCTGTTTTCAGTAAAGATTTTGGCTTCACTTCATGTGTGTTCCAACATATGTTATACGCAAAATACGTTAGTGTGTTTGCGTTGTTCTGATTTTATGAGTAGAGGTTTTTTCTCCACAGCAGCTGTTTAGTGGGATTACTGGTGTGTAATCACCAGCAGGTGTCGCCGTTTGTCTCCTTTCTTCAGCTCAATGGGACATTTCTCCATAAATCTGAATTTTGCACAACTTTGCTTTAAAATCATACAGATGTAGTAGAAATGTCTCTTTTTTTCGGTGCTTATTGACAATCTCCTTTTTATTTATTGTAGTTTTTCTTCATTCTTGCGCAGATTTTGAAGAATTTGCTACAAACTGTCATACTAATGAAGTTATTTAGGTCTGAATTTGAAGTTTTAAAACTTAAATGTCCTTATATTGCTCATTTTGCTCATCTGAATAATTTTATTATTATTACTTTTCTCTCTGGCAGACGACTAAATTTAAATCAATGGCCTTTTTTACGTGATTCGCTTTTAACCTTTTTTAAATGTCTGGACGTGTTGGGTTGCCAGGGTTTTATTCACATTTACACGTCATTTTAAAGCTTTGAGGAACAATTTTGGACTTATTTAGACAACAATTTTCAAAATTACCCAACATTACTATCAGTGGAAGAATATCACACGAACGCCTCGAATTGGATAAATGCTTTAAATAATTTTTAAATATAATGATGATTGTTATATATTCACTGAGATGTAATTTTTATTCATTTAGAAAATTAAAACACCTATTTAAATTTCTGTCTGTCTTGTTATGGTTATCATCCTGAAAAAGACCTCTACTGAACGAATCTTATTTTTCTCTCTCCTTTTTCCCTTTTGTATCCACTTTTCACCATTAAATGATCTAAATTTTGCCTTCTGACAAATATGTTTATGGTGTATATTTGTATTTATTATTTATCCAACAAAGCTTGATAACACTGTATAAAGCTATTCCACCTCTGGGATGTTTGGATCAGCACAGTGCTGCAGCAGCAGCCGGAGCTGGGAGGATATATTATCTGTTTCTCCTGTTTTCCTGCTTCCGTCCCAGAAATCACACAGATTATTTGAATGATCAACTAGAATTTGATTAATATGCAAATTTCTCAACAAACCGTTCCATTTGAGCCCTCAGCGCAGCCTAATTAATCAACAGTTAAAGGAAATTAATACATACATCAATTCTGTCAGGAACATGCTTAGTTCAATCGCCCGTAAAATTGAAGTTTGAAGTATTAACTGGCTCCACAGGAAGGCTATGATTAAAGCTCTACATTTGGGCTCCATTTAGAAATATAGAGAGGTTTAACTGCATCCCTCTAGTGCAGGTTTCACAATCTGAATTAAAATATAGAATAAATGGGAAACAATAAAATTATTATTATTATTATTATTATTATTATTAGAGGCTGTTTAAAAAGACATTTTCGTTTCTCTTTCAGATTTTTTTCTAATTAGTCAGACAAAATGAAGCAGTGGACTAACTGCTGCTCCTCATATTTCCACCTGACAATGTTTTTCCACAAAGTGCAACCAGGAAGAGAGAGAGAGAGAGAGAGAGAGAGAGAGAGAGAGAGAGAGAGAGAGAGAGAGAGAGAGAGGGAGCTGTTCCATTGTTTCAGTGGGACTCATGCATCAAACTTCAATTTTCCGGACGATTGAAGTAGTGATTTTTTCTATCTTGAAGTGAAATACTGAAATACACTTAAGACCTCCAGATTAATTACTACGAAGTGGTCCCTCAGACTGTAGTATTACTTATCACAGCCGCCTGACAAGCACTCATAAAATAAGCAGAGAAATCCATAAACTTGGCCTGCCTTAACACTCCCTTCATAAATATGCTTGATTCAGAACAGGCTCCAGAGCACACACACACACACACACACACACACACACACACACACACACACACACACACACACACACACACACACACACACACACACACACACACACGTTATTTGCAGGTAGACAGAATAATTAATTTATTATTATGATTATTATTATTATTATTATTATTTTTATTATTATTATTATTATTATTATTATTATTATTATTATTATTATTATTATTATTATTATGATTATTATTATTATTATTATATAAACATCAATCTTTCATAAATCATCACAAATCCAGAAATAAAGAGATTTAACCCTCTGACTGTCAGACCAACACCAGGTAGAGAATATTGGTCCTTAATAATTTTAAAGCTATTATCTGGAAAATACAATTTAACTAAATTAACTCAAATTAGCTCAAAAGGTAAAAACAAAGATTTTCTGTGTAAGAACAAAAAAATAAAACTAAATTAAATATTCTTTTTAAATATGAATCTATAGAACACTACAAAACCATTTGATCCTAATAATAATTTAGTCATTTTCATGTTGTTTTTGCCTCTTTTTGGCCTAAAAAAATAAAAATAAACCATTAAAACCAAAGAAAATGTTTCTTTTCCTTGCTCCTGTGTGTCACTGTCATTAATAAGATGCTGGATTTCTGCTGACGTCAGAAGCAACATGATTAAAATAGTCAAATATAATTTCCCCTGGGACTAATTTGCCTATAGAAGCCAGTGATATTCGTGTTCGCAGGTCTATAAAGTTATTTAGTTGGAAGCAGTGAAAAAGCAGAGCAAACACCATAAACTTCTCCCAGCAGAGAGGGTTAAACGGGAGGTCGGCCTTTCAGCGCCTGTCTGCTTCTTCTCACATCTCCATGATTTCAGCTTCATTAAACTCCTCAAAGACAAAAGAAATAAAGAAGCCAAAGATGAGAAGAAAACCAACAAAAGGCTCCCTAACCAGAAACGTCAGCCCCAACTCTTTATGGCTCCCCATTAACATCAAAAACGCTTCCAACTAAATCCATTTCTGAGCGTTCTTGGACAGAAGTCAAACATATTATTCCAGAGCTAAAAGGCGGATAAAGACAAAAAGGCAGAGAGGCAGTTTCATTGTAATTCATTGACTTGTTCAGGCAAAGAAAAGGCCTGGACGGTAATAGCCGCAGATGCCCTCGTGAAGGGGGAGTCTATGTAGGCACTGTGGCCTTTGTTCGCTCCCAGTTAAACTGTTTAAAAAGGAGGGTTAACTCAATCCATCAAATTGTCTGAAATTGTGAGGAAATTTCAGAAACCATATGGCTTCCAAACGTTTGCGTCCTTTTTGTGCGGTGGGACACACTTGTCTCAGTATTGCTGCCTGCGGGGGAGCGGCCCTGCGCCTTTGTGCCGCGTCCCACCAGGGGACTGCTGCTCATTTGTCCCCACTTTTCATGCTTTACGCTGAAAATTACGGCCCAGTCCCGCAGAACAAAAAAAAACCGGCCCATAAAGGCCCGGGGAAACTGGCCCAAAACTTTGTGGTTTTGTGGCAACCTCTCCTTTTTTCTCTTTCTTTGCTCCCCGGCTCCAGATTTGTGTTTCTCACATAAATTTTTTGCCCGAATGGAGAAACACGTCTAAGGGTCAAGAAGCCACGTTACGCATTTAGGGTGTGAAAGGGGGATGCGGGGAAATGTTTGGAGCATCCTGCTTAAGGGAAAAACACAAAAGGGGACAAAATATAAGGCTGCATTATGGCTGCGTGGAGAAATAAACGATTTAAACGTAAATAGTCAGAAAAGCAACTTTTATTCCCATAGTAGCCTATTTACATTACAGTCTGTGCATTGGTTTCAGATCATGTCCTGATTTTAGGAAGGCACTTACAGGTGTACAAAACACAACCACGTTCTAGCGACGGCTCCAGAAGTAGCGCACAAAATCACCGCAACGTCACCCGGAAACTAGCGCGTGAGCAGTCCGAGTTTAGCCTCTCCATCACCATCATCATCATCACCATCATCATCACCATCATCATCATCATCATCATCATCATCATCACCACCACCATCACGCACCGCAGCATCGGGATGGGAGCTGAAGGAAAGAGGAGGAGTCGGCAGTGACAAATTTGGCTCACAGGAAACAATAAAAAATAGAATAAAAAATAGAAAATAAAATAAAAACAATTAAATATAAAAGGGGAAATAAATATTTAATGACCACAAATCAAATCATGCATTTTCATGCAAATAAATGGAAAAACGGAGCGCTTTTTGGGTGTGTGCGTGTGTGTGTGTGTGTGTGTGTGTGTGTGTGTGTGTGTGTGTGTGTGTGTGTGTGTGTGTGTGTGTGTGTGTGTGTGTGTGTGTGTGTGTGTGTGTGTGTGTCTAAATGCCTCTGTGTTCCAGTAGAAAAATAAAAACACTCATATTGCTTTGATCCAAATGAGTCTGTCGTGGTTTCGCGGTAAAACGTCGCTGCATATTTCTTGCTCTGCGTTCATGCGTCACTATGAGAATCTGCGCGGATATAAAAGTCTTGTAACTTTTGGTACATGTTTCTGAGATACAATATAAGCAGTAAGTTTACAAGTCCTCCGCGGGGGTCGTCCCCGCGCGCTCCTCTCGGTGCGCCATCAGTCGTCCACATCAATCTCCACGTCCTCGTCCTCTGAGCACTCTTTACTTGTTGTGTGGTCTGAGAAGGGGGACAGCGGCGACGTCCGCAGTTTCTGAGCGAGCTCGTGCTCCTGCTGGCCTCCCCGCGCGGGGGACTCGGCTCGCGGGTGGCCCAGCGTGCCGTTGGCGCATTTCTCCAAGTCCGCCAGCTTGGCGAGCTTGTCCAGAGGGACCTGGCCGACGGCCTTGGCCGACTCCACGTCGGCTTTCATCTCCTCCAAGTCTCGTTTTAGCTTTGCTCTCCGGTTCTGGAACCACGTGATGACCTGCGCGTTCGTCAGGCCCAGCTGTTGCGCGATCTGGTCCCGGTCTGCCGGGGACAGGTACTTCTGGTACAGGAAGCGCTTTTCCAGCTCGTAGATCTGGTGGTTGGTGAAGGCCGTCCGGGACTTCCGGCGCTTCTTCGGGGTGGTTCTCTGGCCGAACAGAGTCATCCCGTCGCGGCCTGTGAGGAAGAAGAGAGGATGAGTGAAAATCTGCGATTCGTGGGGATGAAAGGCGTCTTTGTTTTTAGCTGAAGTTGTGCGTAAAAGCACCACCCAACGCCAAAAAGCAAATTTAAAGTTCAAACAAAAACATCCACGAATCTACAGAACACAGGATGAGCACTTTGAGCTTTCTGTTCAATAAAATAAAGAAAAACACACATTCCTTAACACCGCAGGGTATTATAGCCCTGCCAATTAAAAATCACAGCCAGAGAGCAGAAGCTGATTAGCTCCAAGGGCACTCACACTCCAGTTCAATGCGTAAAGCTCAAAAGGAGAGAAAGAAGTCTGCATGTTTTACCTTCCGCAGCTTGCAGCACGCTGACTTCCAGCCCTTTGAAGGTCTTACTGGCCAGCTCCTCCAGCGCGCACAGGGGCGACGTCTGGGTGAGCAGAGCCCGACTGGACAGGGGGATGCTGGACGGTCGGTGCTTCTCAGAGGACGAAATGATGTGCGCCGTGCCGCAGATCGTGTAGCTTCGCTTCATGGACGGCTTGTTGAGGATGTCGTCGATGCTGAAGGGCGTCAGCGGCTTGTTGGAGTTGGCAGGAGGCGGCAAGTGGTCCAGCGGGCTTCGCCTCCTGCTCTCCGCTGCATCACATTTGGCCACTTCTTTGGATGTCATCATCAGGCTTTGGGGGAGTTTCAAACGGCAGGAATATAGAATAGTTTCTAGAAAAAAACGGGGCTGTGAAAGAGAGGAGGAAGACACATAACAGTTAAAAAAAAAGCAGGCGACGAGAGGAGAAAGGTAGAAAATCGTATTCCGAAATGGGATGCGCTCAAAGAGTCGATCCTCGGGAGCAGCGAGTCCGCAGGAGTCGGATGCCTCCCTGAAAATGGCGAAGTCCAAAGAGTTGACGATTACTAACAAGTTATCATTGATTAGGAGGTAATCAATTATCTCCAGTGGCACTTTCGCCCTCTTCCCTTTCACTCTTTGACTATGTTGCAGTCCAGCGCTGGGCTTTTTGCGACTGGGGGTGTCCCATTAATTAGGACGCATGGCTGGAAGGAGGAGGAGCCCGGCGGAATTATGATGCTTTGTGCTCTTATCATCTTTGGTCTAATTTAGTCGTGTGGCGAGACACCGGAAAGGGTTCGTGGGATAAATGAGGGGAAGCAGATGGAGGAGAGAAGAGAGGGAGAGAGAAGCTGGGCAATTTTTACGCGTGAAACTTCAGCTGAGCAGCAGCTTTTGGTGTTTAGAACTAAAACGTCAGGTGAGTTTAGAGGCCGCGGCGTCAGTCAGGATGCTGTTTTCTCCACCAGAGCCTGGATGATCCTTTGGTTTGTAAAGGTAACGCAGAGCTGGACCATATATCAGCTCTGATGATGCCTCCTCCGGGGAGGGGAGAGAGGGAGCAGCGCGCGTCCCTCTCAGCGACGCCGAACCGGAGCCATAACTCAGGCGAAAGGGCTCCTTTTAGATCATCTGAGAAATATTTCATTTCCTCGCAGATCTCCGAGCATCCTGCAGGTTTCAGGTGATGGCTTCGTTCTGACGCTGCTGATGGATCCGCTCTTTGTGTAGTGCCTCAAAAAAAAACATCTCTGTTTTATTTTTATCAGTCAGGAGAGAAGTTCAGGTGTAAAATACAGAGAGTTCGTTTTTTCTTTTAGATGAACTAACATCGTCCGTTAAGATATTATTATTATTGTTATTATTATTATTATTATTATTATTATTATTATTATTATTATTATTATTATTATTATTATTGTTATTATTATTATTATTATCATTATTATTATTATTATTATTATTATTATTATTATTATTATTATCATTATTATTATTATTATTGTTATTATTATTATTTTTATTATTATTACGGTTGGCCCTGTTTTTGTCAGTGCTACAGTAATAGCTAGTTAAACTCTAGTAAAAATAAAAAATAATAAAACTAATAATAATAATAATAATAATTACAGGATATTTGAATAGTTAAATATTATTTTAGTGTTATAATATTTAAGATGTTATTAAGAAAACTTCAGGTGAGGATTTTAAGGTCATTTCGCAGCTTCCATACAATAAAAATGTAATAAAATAGAATGTTGATTTTTTTTCTTTGTAAATATTTTCTTCTTTTTATAAACTAGAAATTAAATAAATTATAATAAATGATTTTGTCAAAAAGTAAATTAAACTACAGAATTCGAGTTCTTTTGCTTTTATTTTTTAAATTAAAACCATGGGCTACCAGTGGGGCTGGGATGCAGAATGAACTGTTCTTTGCATGTTTTGAGGGAAATAATCTTTTTTTAACCCACTTTCACTCAAAAAACACAAAACAGAACGTCTATAATTTACATTTGAAATGGTTTTAACCTAAAATAAATAAATAATTAGGCTGAAAACCCATTTAAATCCTGTTTAGTTTGAGATTTGAATTATTTACATAAACTAAACCTGAAGGATTTAGCAAACCCTCATTTTGAAATGTGGGACTAGGCTGCTGTTTCATGTGTTTGGTGTAGCAGCAGCCTAGGATGGACTTTATTAAACCCACATATTTGTTGTGTTTGTGTCTTTCACACCAAGGTCAACAACATGCTTCTCCTCTTTCACCAGAGAGGACCTCATCCGTCAACGACGGTCACGTGTTCCATCAGAACGGGTTGATTTAGGGACGTTTTCCATAAAAACTCTCCTGTGAGTGCATTTAATGCATCACTCTGTTTGTTCCAAACCAGGTGTTGATTAAAGCCTTTCACACTGCGGTCTGTGAGCTTAACGTGTGTTTTCTGTGTGGGTGACCTCCTGCAGGATGACACACAGCAGGCCCGGGCTGCCATCAGACAGCTGCAGGGGAACTGTCCCCCTGTGTAGCCATAAGCCCCATAGATGGGTGTCATATCTCCCCTCTCCTAAAGGGCTGCCAGTTATCTCTCCTGACACCAGATATGGATGCACGGAGAGGGAAGGAGAGAGAGCCCGGCTCAGACGTGTGTCTTTAAAACTTGTACTGTATAAATCACATGTCATTACCAGAGGTCACCGGCTGAGGAGCATCATTGGACGGCTTCATCGAGAGGTCTGGCCAGTCTGGTTGGAGGAGAGAGGATTTATCTGGCAGTTGGATCTCTAGAGAGGCAGCCATATTTTATGTGACTAGAGATGTAATAACAGGCCTTTGACAAATCCCCGACGGCCCGGCTTCTGCTGCAGAGTCTGAGCAGCAGATTATAACATGCTGCACCATTAGCAGAGTGCATGGTGCACAAGCACTGAGCTGCTCAGCAAAGTCCTCTCTCAGCTGGAACCCTTTTTGTTTCTTGTTAGGGTGAAAGATTTTAGTCTGTGGCAACATCTGAGACAGCATGGCAGCACATGCAGGTGCTTGTGTTTAGATTTTATTCAGAAATAATAAAACAAGAAGAAGTTAAAGCCTGCAGCAGTAGAAAACAGACATTTGGTTGCTTTTTCAAAAATTAAATTCAAATTGTATTTAGCATGAATTCATTTTGTTTTTAAAAAACCAAAACCCGTCCAGGTTTGTTACGGAGCGTGAGTTTGCTTCAGGAAAGTCGATTTTATTCAGAGAAATTATGAAAGTTGGAAAACAAACAAGAATTAAAAGGTTATTTTATTATTATTATTTTAAAAAAAATGAAGTAAAATTTTTAAAATTTGCTTACATTTTTTTTCCTGTTTCGAAAAAATAAATAAATAAAAATAAAAATATTTCTGGAATAATTTTACATGAAACTTAAGCTGCTTTTAACTTATTTTATTATAAATAAGCAATTTTATCGATATAAAAGTCATTTAAATGTATTTAATAAATGAACTAAAAACGTTAAACTTCTGTCCCTGTGCTGTCGTCAACACATAAAATAAAATGATTCTTAATCTCAATAAAATATTTTGTTTAAAACAAAACGATTTTTACTGGAATAAAAGTGCAGAATTGTATTATTTATTATTTTAGTCTGAAACAATCCTTTAAAAAATCCACTTCTGTCTAAACGAATGAAATAAATAAATTAAAAATAAATAAAATGATTTTTATCAAATCCTCAAACCTGAAACTTCCTGCCAAAAGTAAAGAAGCAAACAAACCGCGCAGCAGCGTCAGACACAATAAATGACCAGTGCTGGCGTTGAGCAGGGGAAAGGAAAACAGATGCACATTCTCCCAGCAAACACAAGAAGTGCAGGAGCCCCACGCTGGGAGCCCGATGTGGCGTCAACACAACCTTTTCATGGCTCTCCGGCCGTGGAGGAGCAACGTCTCCTCGCTGAGCTACAAAGAGCCTTTCAGTCAGCGAACACGTCCACGTCCCTCTCAGGAGTAAACATCTGGGGTCAGGATCTCACCTGGAGGCCGTTCTCAGCCAGCAGGAGCAGACCGGCTGGGGTCTGGGGCCTGCACACTTGTTGTTGAACAGAAAACATTGATTTACACTTTTCTAACTCCTGTGTCCTCCCTCGCTCCGCTGGTGAACTCTCCACAGCAGCAGCTTCATCCCAATCTTCCTCCTCTTCCTCCTCATCCCAACTTCTCCATAAAACAGGAAGCAGCGATGCTGCTGAAGGACCTGGAGAAGATGATTCAGAGGCTTTTGGTAATAAAACCACCAGAGGAAAACTGGGGAGAGTTATGACAGCAGTCCATTTTTATTTATTTATTTATTTATTCATTTATTTATTTATTTATTTATTTATTTATTTATTCATTTATTTATTTATTTATTTATTTATTTATTTATTTATTTATTTATTTATTTGTTTGTTTGTTTGTTTATTTGTTTGTTCTTCTTTGATGTAAAGGAGGATAAAGAGACCTGGAGGTGAGAAACAACACCAACCTAATAAAATACCAGCAGCTTTTATCACTCACGTGTAAAATTTAGAATCAAAATCATTTTTCGTGTTTATTTGTGTTTAATAATAATTATCTTGGTTTGTCTATTGTCCAGAAAAGGCTGCAGAATCCTGCTTGTATGATGCAAAGGTGTATTTAAGATATAATAAGGTTAACCAGTCGCTGTAATTACACGACGAGGCTCCGGTTGGGATCGCTCCGCACCACCAGGGTCTTCCTGATCTGATCACATGGGACAGATCAGCTGGTGTTGCTCAGAGGAGAGGAATGCCATCTTTCTCCTCATCCCCCTCCATCCTTTTTCCCTTCTTTTCTTTCCTCTTGCCACATGTCTCTTTAAAACACACACACACACACACACACACACACACACACACACACACACACACACACACACACACACACACACACACACACACAGAGTTTCTTTGAGAGATGGCCTCTGTCTTTCAATTAGCCTGCAATGGCCCTCTTACAAGGCTGGCGTCTGGCGCGCTGGGCCTGCAGCAGATGCTGCTGTGGATTGGCCGTTCATCTGCAGCCTGCAGACTGTATTGAATAGTCATTAGGGTGGAGCTGACTATTCATGGCAGGAGAAGTGGCTTCACGTGGGAGGGGATGCTGCTACATCAGGTTACCTTTATTCTCTTCCTCTCTGTGGGGAAGGGGGGGCTCTGATTAGCAGGATGGAGAACAGTGACATCACCTCCAGTAGGTTATTCTGATCAGAACCTTGTTATGTCATTTTGGAGCAGAGTGAGAAAAGAAGGAGAGGAAGAGCTCAAGAACCCTCCCGTCGAGCCGGTCTGCTGCGTTCAGGCGTGATTTGTGGACTCTCAGTGGGTTCGTTCATGAAGCACCTGGCAACCCCGCTCAGAGGAATATGGTGGCTGCCACGAACATGCACCAACACACACACAACCATATGCCCCCCCTTTGTCATTCCAATGAGCTCGGACAACATTCACTTTCCTCCTTTCACCAAATGTTATCAATACAAACCCCATGTGGAGGGGCCCGGGTCAACAGGGAGCCTCAGTACACACACACACACACACACACACACACACACACACACACACACACACACACACACACTCCCACTGCGAAGCCCCGTAGGCTGGACTGAGGAAATGTGAATTAGCTTCATCAATGCAGAGGTTAACATTGTGCAAAGATGATGTTGACCCCTGGTTGTGTTCTTGGTTTGATGTCTTTCTTTGGGGCCAAATGCTTATGAATAAAAATGGCGAGGGGAGCGGTTGACAAAGGGATTTGTCTGACTAATGCCAAAGGAGAAGCCCTCAGGGAGAGGCTGGTTAAACCCAACACCGCTGAATCCCCCCCTGCAGTATTATCCATCACAGAGCGGCTCACACTGCGCCGTTATTGTTTCTGCCATAATTGTGTCAGGACGGCTTTCATTTGTCTCTAATGAAAAGTGTCGACATTCGTCATGCTAATGTGGTGACAGCATAAATATTACACAACATATGTGTTGCCACTTTGTGTCTTTGTGGTCATAAATCATTTATTTTCACTTAAACGGTCAATTAAAGGACCAGTTGACCCAAATCACTATTAAAGAATCGTAGCCACCACCACCGTTCTATGAATCCAACTTTCAAAATCAGCATCTAGATTTCATAATTCAAAAAAGTCTAATTCTTTAAATCTCAGTGATATTTTGGAGACTAGTCAGAGACATGAACGTGTGGAAAAATGTACAAATTTAAGTCAGAATTAAATAGAAATTTATGAATAAAATATTTTTATTCCTCACTCAAAGCAAAACGTCCACAAACAAACTTAACCAGAAAGTGTCTCAATCACATCTCAGTTTGTTTGCAGTCTACTATTGTTCACTGAGCTGCCAACTCCTCCCAACATTTTCATTTGTCTAATTTCTTGCATCTAAGGCTCATTGAAACAAAACTGAGAAGGATTCCAGACAGGTTCGAGACAACTGTGAGAGAAAAATGTTCTGAACAGGTTTAAAATCTCCTGCTCTGCATCAAAGTCAAGGGGAAACGAGAGCCTTCGCAACTGTTTCGAGAAGTTGTGGAAACTCCTCTATTTGTTGGCAGCTCAGTGAGGAACTGGCTCCAGACTTTTCCAAACTAACGATTTTATAATGAAGCTGTGTAAAAATGTCATTTAGAAACTGAAATGAACATTTTCTACATTCTGAATAAAATGTTACAAAATTCGTCACAAAATACACATTTTTGCATTTGACTGAACCAGGCGTTGTGCATGAATAGCCCTTTTTATAAGACACACCATGCCGGCAAATCAGCCCAATATTACCGCAACGTGTTTCTTATGAATGCGCCATGGCGGCATCACGTTGCGGGAATTTTGCGGTATTCGTGCCGCCACGCTTGGTAGTAATATTGCGGTAATATTGCGGCTTAGCCGGTCTTATAAACGCACATTAAGCGTTGGCGCAACAGAGGGAGGTGTCATGACCACGTGATGAATTAATGCTGCGCTCCGGCTGGGAACTATATTAAAAATGAAAGTAAACACGCGCTTAAGTTTCACGTTTGTAAACAGAACCAGCTGAGATGATAAACTGGAGCGATGCGGAGCTCCGGGAGCTTCTCTCCGTTAGATCTGCAGCTCAGATCATCTGACAGCTCACAGTGATGGTGGAGGACACACACCTGTAGCTGGTTGTTAAAATAAAAACGTAAGGAGCGCTGCTTCGATCGCAATAAAAAGCAAGTTATGTCCAAAATACACGGAAGTCCGCGACAGTGCAGAGACCGCCCCCATACCTCCTTTTTGCTGCCATCGCGTAATCTTTTATAAAACGGACATGATTGCGCAACATTACCGCCACGGTCTGAGCTCTTATAAACGACCTAATGCTCCCTGATGCCGCATCGGCGTTGCGGCAAATTGGTGGCATTGTTTTATAAAAGAGGCTAATATGTTCAGTCTTCTTCATCAGGCTGTTTTTATGTTAGGCTGTTGTTGGTTTAGCGTCCAGGAAACAGCAGAGAACGTCTGGGCTAGTAGAAGCTAACCGTTAGCATTAGCAACTCCACCACACAGCAGAAGTCCTCCAGGCTTGTGTTATTTGTGGAGATAAAACATCAACGTTGCAGAGCAAACAGAGTCAGTGGTAGAGTCGTGTTGCTGTTAGCCAATCAGAGGAGAGAACTCTGTTGTCAGCCCCTTTGGCTCGTGTTTGTCTTTTATGAAGCCCTGTGTAAAAAACCTTGGTGTGCTTTTACCATCTGAAGCAGTTAGCTAAAGTACAGCCTTACCTTCCTGCTGACGTCTTTGAACACGTCATCCACCTGTTTGTTTCCTCACGGTGAGATTATTGTAACTCCCTCTAACTGGGTCTGGACCATCACTCCATTCGGCGCCTTCAGTTGGTCCAAAACGCAGCAGCACACTTGCTGACTGGAACCAGAAGACATGAACACATGAACCCAGTCTTTGCCTCACTTTCAGGATCCATTTTAAAAATTAACTTCTTGTTTTTAAATCCTTACCCAGTATGGCTCCCTCTTACGTCTCCCCAGGTTCAAACCAGAACCATGCCTTCTAGTGCAGGCCCTAACCCTAAAGCTAACCCTAACCCTAACCCTACATCTCCCCAGGTTCAAGCCAGAACCATGCCTTCTAGTGCGGGCTCTAACCCTAACCCTAAACCTAAAGCTAACCCTAACCCTAAAGCTAACCCTAACCCTACGTCTCCCCAGGTTCAAGCCAGAACCATGCCTTCTAGTGCGGGCTCTAACCCTAATCCTAAACCTAAAGCTAACCCTAACCCTAAAGCTAACCCTAACCCTACGTCTCCCCAGGTTCAAACCAGAACCATGCCTTCTAGTGAAGGCTCTAACCGTAACCCAAAAGCTAACCCTAACCCTAAAGCTAACCCTAACCCTAAAGCTAACCCTAAACCTAAAGCTAACCCTAAAGCTAACCCTAACCCTAAAGCTAACCCTAAACCTAAAGCTAACCCTAAAGCTAACCCTAAAGTTAACCCTAACCCTAAAGCTAACCCTAACCCTAAAGCTAACCCTAACCCTAAAGCTAACCCTAACCGCTCCAAGATCTCGTCTTTGACCCGTGGTGACGAGGCCTTCCCTGCAGGGCCTGCCCTTCCATGTAAGGATCGCTCATCTGTCTTGTAACGCGGGTTGACTCTGGCATTAGAATTTTCTTTTAGACAGGTTTTAGCTTTTTTGATTTGACTATTTTTCTGTGTCTCTTGTTTTTTTTAAGTCCTTTACTGCTTTTTAATCTTTCTTTTCTTGTGAAGCACCTCGTGATTTTTATCTTGAGAGGCGCTCACTAAATAAATAAATAAATAGTTTTTTCTTCTTCTTCTTCTTCTTCTTCTTCTTCTTCTTCTTCTTCTTCTTCTTCTTCTTCTTCTTCTTCTTCTTCTTC
>SSNS01000166.1:554122-587256 GCA_006937985.1 Aphyosemion australe | reverse complement strand
CTGTAAGTACCCAGTATGTACCCCTGTAAGTACCCATTATGTACCCTGTAAGTACCCAGTATGTACCCCTGTAAGTACTTAGTATGTACCCCTGTAAGTACCCAGTATGTACCCCTGTAAGTACCCAGTATGTACCCTGTAAGTACCCATTATGTACCCTGTAAGTACCCAGTATGTACCCCTGTAAGTACCCAGTATGTACCCTGTAAGTACCCAGTATGTACCCCTGTAAGTACCCAGTATGTACCCCTGTAAGTACCCATTATGTACCCACGTAAGAACCCAGTATGTACCCCTGTAAGTACCTAGTATGTACCCCTGTAAGTACCCATTATGTACCCTGTAAGTACCCATTATGTACCCTGTAAGTACCCAGTATGTACCCCTGTAAGTACCCAGTATGTACCCTGTAAGTACCCAGTATGTACCCCTGTAAGTACCCAGTATGTACCCCTGTAAGTACCCATTATGTACCCTGTAAGTACCCAGTATGTACCCCTGTAAGTACCCAGTATGTACCCCTGTAAGTACCCAGTATGTACCCCTGAGGAGACTGCTGGACCTTCTCTAGCTCTCATCTAGACAAATGAACAATTTTGTTTCTGTAATTTTTTTAATGAGCAGAAAACGACAAATCGAAAAATAAAATCAAGCGTTAATCAAGTTTGTGACGATGATAAANNTAAAATAAAAACTTAAGGAGCGCTGCTTCGATCGCAATAAAAAGCAAGTTATGTCCAAGATACACGGAAGTCCGCGACAGTGCAGAGACCGCCCCCATACCTCCTTTTTGCCGCCATCGCGTAATCTTTTATAAAACGGACATGATTGCGCAACATTACCGCCACGGTCTGAGCTCTTATAAACGACCTAACGCTCCCTGATGCCGCATCGGCGTTGCGGCAAATTGGTGGCATTGTTTTATAAAAGAGGCTAATGTGTTCAGTCTTCTTCATCAGGCTGTTTTTATGTTAGGCTGTTGTTGGTTTAGCGTCCAGGAAACAGCAGAGAACGTCTGGGCTAGTAGAAGCTAACCGTTAGCATTAGCAACTCCACCACACAGCAGAACTCCTCCAGGCTTGTGTTATTTGTGGAGATAAAACATCAACGTTGCAGAGCAAACAGAGTCAGTGGTAGAGTCGTGTTGCTGTTAGCCAATCAGAGGAGAGAACTCTGTTGTCAGCCCCTTTGGCTCGTGTTTGTCTTTTATGAAGCCCTGTGTAAAAAACCTTGGTGTGCTTTTACCATCTGAAGCAGTTAGCTAAAGTACGGCCTTACCTTCCTGCTGACGTCTTTGAACACATCATCCACCTGTTTGTTTCCTCATGGTGAGATTATTGTAACTCCCTCTAACTGGGTCTGGACCATCACTTCATTCGGCGCCTTCAGTTGGTCCAAAACGCAGCAGCACACCTGCTGACTGGAACCAGAAGACATGAACACATGAACCCAGTCTTTGCCTCACTTTCAGGATCCATTTTAAAAATTAACTTCTTGTTTTTAAATCCTTACCCAGTATGGCTCCCTCTTACGTCTCTCCAGGTTCAAACCAGAACCATGCCTTCTAGTGCAGGCCCTAACCCTAACCCTAAAGCTAACCCTAACCCTACGTCTCCCCAGGTTCAAACCAGAACCATGCCTTCTAGTGAAGGCTCTAACCCTAACCCAAAAGCTAACCCTAACCCTAAAGCTAACCCTAAAGCTAACCCTAAAGCTAACCCTAACCCTAAAGCTAACCCTAAACCTAACCCTAAAGCTAACCCTAACCCTAAAGCTAACCTTAAACCTAAAGCTAACCCTAAACCTAAAGCTAACCCTAAAGTTAACCCTAACCCTAAAGCTAACCCTAACCCTAACCCTAAAGCTAACCCTAACCGCTCCAAGATCTCGTCTTTGACCCGTGGTGACGAGGCCTTCCCTGCAGGGCCTGCCCTTCCATGTAAGGATCGCTCATCTGTCTTGTAACGCGGGTTGACTCTGGCATTAGAATTTTCTTTTAGACAGGTTTTAGCTTTTTTGATTTGACTATTTTTCTGTGTCTCTTGTTTTTTTTAAGTCCTTTACTGCTTTTTAATCTTTCTTTTCTTGTGAAGCACCTCGTGATTTTTATCTTGAGAGGCGCTAACTAAATAAATAAATAAATAGTTTTTTCTTCTTCTTCTTCTTCTTCTTCAGTGTGACCTGCTAAACATGTGCTATAGAGATAAACTTGACCTTTGACCTTCTACTTCCTGAAACAGGAGCGCCAGAGCCTTATCCTACTAGAGACCGCTGCAGATGGGTTGAAACAACAAATGAACGAGAGTTTTAATTTGAAAAATAAAATAAAAATTTGTCAAATAACAGCAAACAGTTGGTTCTGAGTCTCTTTCTTGCCTCTGAATCTGAATTTGAACCCAAATCAATTCAGTTTTAATCCGCTGGAACTGAACTTTGAACTTTTTGTGTCTAGTTTAAAATATGGATCCAGGCGTCGCGCTGCAGAGTCAGCACTAATTTTACAGCCAATGCACAAAGGAGCTGATGGACTTCTGCTCTCATACGTTAGTAATAATAACGATTGGTGAGAACACCAACAGAAAAGCCGGGGTGACTCCGGCACACGTGACCTTTAACCCTGGTTTAATTGAGAAAGCTCGTCTGTGATCACTCGTGACGTCTGCGAGGCTGACAGCCGTGCAGGTGCGCTTCTTTGTTGTTTTTTATTTATTTATTTTCTTTTTTTATGTGGAAACAAATTAAACACCGCACACCCCCACACATGCTCACACATGATCAGCTCCACGGGGCCTGAGCTGGTGTTTATGGCTTTATTAAAAGCGCCTTGTTTCATATCACGCGCCCCCATATATCACCCCGTTATCGTAGGTAATTAACAACTAAACTTGTGTTACGCCGCGCCCGTTGTGCAGAAACAAAATTGACCATTTTAATTGCAGAAGAATGTTTTTTCTTGTACTTTATCTTCTGTGAGTGAAGCTGTTGCTCTTCCTAAGGCTGACGGAGGCGAGGGGCTCGTAGAGGACGGCTGAAGCGTTCATTACACTAACAGCCCCCCCAAAATGAATGGTAATGAGACACAGCAGCTATTTACTTTACTTTAATGTGCCCCCTCCTCCCTGCGTACGTCCAGAGGTTTATCTTTAAATCCTTTTTCAGAGCTGGATTAAAACTTCAACCAGGTTGATGGTTTATCAGCAGCTCTAGTCGCATCCTCTCCCTTCCTGAGTCCAATAAGCTGCTTCTCTCCTTCCTCCCTAACAGATGAGTGTGGCCTGGAGGAGGAGAGCTGCCATCCATCCATCCATCCATCCAGATCTGTGGCTGTTCCTGCCGTTTAAACCCGAGCAGGCTCGACTAATGCCCTGCCTCTCTTCTCCGTCTGCTGCTTTATAGGCTTTGTTTGAGGTGGCTGCTGTCTTCTCCCTCCTCCATCCATCTTCTTCATATTTTTCACTGCCTAATCCTCTCATCACCTTGATTCCTGTCCTCTCCGTGGCCTTTTCCCTTCCCTTCTCTCCACCTTCACGTGTGCTCTTCCTTCTTTACCTCTTACATTCCTCCTTAGCAATTCTCCTCCTGTAAGAAATATATAAAAATAAATAAAGGAAGGGGAGGGAGCTTAGATGAGAAGTCGGTGGCGTTGAGCCGAGGAGGACACACTCCACTTAGATAAATATCCCCATCGCTCTGAGCAGAGCCAGGGAGATTTATTCATCCGCCGAGCTGGCAGAAAATTGACTTGTTTCATGGGGGCAGGCTGGTGACGCATTGCCACGAGAGGCAAGGAGACAGGATGGAGGCAGGGAGGGGAAGGAGGGATGAAGAATGATAAAGAGAGTAGGCACATGGAGAGAAAGGAGGGAAAGAACGGAGAGGGAAAACCGGGAGAAGCATGAGGGGAGGGAGAAAAACGATAAAGAGAGATGAAGGAGAGTGATGTCCCTCCCCTTGTACCAGAGGATAAAGCCAGTGGGGTGGTGAAACAGTGATGAGGGAAATGGTACAGCTGACATTTATATAAGAGGATATTGATGAAGCAGAGACACTAGCAGACTCAATCCAGTCCTCCTCTTCCTCCTTTGACTCTTTTATCTTGTTTACTACTTTTCACTCTTCCTCTGCTTGTCTTCCTTTCCTCCTTCAGCTCTCTCCGTCTTTGAGCTGACGGAGTGTCCTTATTGGACACTACATCCTCATCCAGGCAGAAGGGCCACAACCTTGGGTGACTTAAGACTGGAGCCGCCAATGCATCACAGCCATTAGCTCTTATCTTCAGCCTCACACACACACACACACACACACACACACACACACACACACACACACACACAGAGGAGCCGTTATGCTGCAGCATCGTCCCTGAGCAGCTCCTGTTTTTCATATCACCTCCATGCTAACACAGCAAATAGAGACGAGACGAATGCTGCCTCCCTTTGGCTTTCCTGAGGAGGTGAACGGAGGTGCATGTGTGTGTGTGTGTGTGTGTGTGTGTGTGTGAGTGTGTGTGTGTGTGTGTTCTGGGAGCATTGGGCTGTGGAGGATTTTTGCTTGTATCAGCACCTGGGCTGCACTGAGAGGTATGCAGGGGAGAATGATGGGGGAACTGGGAATGTGTGTGTGTGTGTGTGTGTGTGTGTGTGTGTGTGTGTGTGTGTGTGTGTGTGTGTGTGTGTGTGTGTGTGTGTGTGTGTGTGTGTGTAAATTAGTCACGCTGAAGCTGAAGAACCACATCAGCCTTAAATCAGAGCTCCAGATGATAATTTAAATGGGGAATCAAACCACCGATCAATGGTTATATTTATACTGAATCAGTGGTTTATTTAGAGACCAGCGTCCAATCATCAGGCTGCGTTTGTGCAGGTGAATCTACGAGTGGAGAATTCACGCTCCTTCTGTTGTACACCAGGGCTGTCAGACGGATAATGCTGATTGTGCTGAGGAGTTTTATTTCTCACATGTGAAAACAAAACTAGTTAAAACCAAGTCAACACTTTGTTTACATAAAAACAACAACAGGTAAAATGGTCGGTGTCCATCCATGGATGCACAGCTCCATCAGATGTTCACCTGTTCTCCCCACAAGGATTCACCTGAGTACCTGAATCTGAGGGGATTGTTGATGAGAAACATACATGAGTCACCTGGTACTTACCTGGGTATTTACATGGGTATCTAAGGGGATGTGTACATGGTACATGCAGGGTACTTATAAGAATACCTACAAGGTAAGTCCAAGGTACCTACAGGGTCACATAGTGTAAGGATGTATAGTACGTATGAGGTAAGAATGTGTACTTAACCTGTTCTCACCCCTGCATGTACCCTTGTTAGTACTTTGGGGCCAGCAGCAGCTCAGGAAGTAGAGCAGGTTGTCCAGTAATCTGGGGTTGCAGGATCGATCCCGGCTCCCTGCAGGGGATTCTGCTGCTGTGTCCTTGGGCAAGAAACTTCACCCTCCATGCCTGCTGGTGGTGCCTGAGCTCGGCATCCTCGCCTCTGTCTGTGTCTCAGGTACGATGTAGCTCATCACCACCAGTATGTGCACAGGTGCCACCGGTCCCTCCGACCACCACCAGCAGGTAACTTACATGTACCCCTGTAAGTACCCAGTATGTACCCCTGTAAGTACCCAGTGTGCAACCCTGTAAGTACCCAGTGTGTAACCCTGTAAGTACCCAGTATGTACCCCTGTAAGTACCCAGTATGTACCCCTGTAAGTACCCAGTGTGTAACCCTGTAAGTACGCAGTATGTACCCCTGTAAGTACCCAGTGTGTAACCCTGTAAGTACCCAGTATGTACCCCTGTAAGTACCTAGTATGTACCCCTGTAAGTACCTAGTATGTACCCTTGTAAGTACCTAGTATGTACCCCTGTAAGTACCCAGTATGTACCCCTGTAAGTACCCATTATGTACCCTGTAAGTACCCAGTATGTACCCCTGTAAGTACTTAGTATGTACCCCTGTAAGTACCCAGTATGTACCCCTGAGGAGACTGCTGGACCTTCTCTAGCTCTCATCTAGACAAATGAACAATTTTGTTTCTGTAATTTTTTTAATGAGCAGAAAACGACAAATCGAAAAATAAAATCAAGCGTTAATCAAGTTTGTGACGATGATAAAGATACAACTTTAGGGTGATTCGTGGGCTGTGTTCAGTGTAACCACAGAGTTAGTTTATGAAGTTTTGTTTAAAACGTGTTTAAATCCTCTTAACAGTGTAAACGTAAAACATGCTGTAAATCATGATTTACTTGATATCCAAAAAATATGAAGAACATAAAACATTTTTGTCTCATCTGAGAAAAGATCAAAACTGGGTGACCATATTTTCCAAGAAAGAGGACGCGGGATCTGTGCCCGCCGATGACGTAACACCATGGCAACGCCCAACAAACCACATTGCATCCCATTGGTTTCCTGGCTAAGGAATAAAATTAACATCAGATTAGGCAAACAAAATGAGTCTAAAACAATTCATATGTAAACTTTTGCACATTTATACAGTGTTTGAGAAAACTTCAGCGCTGCACCTGCCATCGTAGATGTGCGGGTGTCTCAGGCAGGACACTTTTGAACCATGTGGGACAATATCCCTGTGTACAGCCAGTATTGTAGTGATCTCTTATATTTCCATATTATACATGTTTAATTTATTTTAAAAACATGTCATCAATGTAAATCTTTGCAAAACATTTCTACCATCTGCTACAGTTACATGTGGGGTACCACAAGGTTCAATATTGGGACCCCTCCCATTCCTAATTTACATGAATGACATGAAGTAAATGGTAAACCACTGTTGTACACTGATGACTCCACTCTAATAGTTTCTGGCAAATATCCAGCAGATATCCAGCAAACCTTATCCTCTGAACTGGAGTCACTCAGAGAATTCACATTAAAACATTAGTATGTTTGTGTCCCTTATGCTGCGTGTTCTATTTTGATCTGTTGTTTTTAGTGGTTGAAGCCACGCCTGGTGCTGCAGTCTGCTTCCAGCATGTTTCCTGCATGTTTTAGATCATGAACGCAGCTGATTTGTTAGATTTAGTGATGAACCGCTCCTGTAGACACTAATGAAGGCTGAAGAGACGTTTCAGCTGTTAGATTAAGGTGTTAGAAAGATGAACGCACAGTGAGGAGAGAAGTTTAGCTTTAGTTTCATTAACGACCACTAGGGGGTGCTAAAAACAAGCCAAAACTACCAACTGTGCCTTTAAACCTGTAATCCTCTCCTGTTTGTCCGTCAGTATCACAAGAGGAAAAATCTCCTGTTCAGGTGATGAATCCTGGGAGGACAGTGAGGATGCATCAGAGCCGATCATGAGGAAGCATTTTGGACATCTTGTTGCTTCGCTGGGGCGTTATTGGCCTTAAAATGCAGCACTGGAGGGAAGCAGCTTCTGGATTTGGACACATCCAATGACTACTGCTCTCTAGCAGAATATCCTGAAGGACAACGTCTGACCTTTGACCTAAACCAGGATTCTCGGGCAAAATTCACTTGATTACAGTTTTTGACACCAAGAGTGTTTGAGCCAGTGATTAAGTTAGGGGTCAGTTACCTTTCCGTACGGAGCCCGGTTGGTTTGGGAGATTCTTCCATTAATAAATGGAAAACAGCCGTTTGTTTGGACTCGGGCGTTTTGGACTGACGCTGAAAACTGAGACAAAGGAAAGTCTCAACAGAAGAAAGTCTGTACTTTTTCACACCACGGTATATTTTAGATGTTTAGTTTTAGGAAAACTCTACATAAATCTCATGTGAGTTTTAGGACCGCTGCAGCTCCTTCTGATGTAATAAAATATAGAAAACACCCTTAAACAACTTATTCACAACCGTTTTTAAACCACCTCGGGTTCTCCTGGCCGACTGGGACGTGTGCGTGTAATTTCCAGCTTTAGAGCGTTTGTACCTTCGGAGCCGGGGTAAATGTGAGTGGCAGACGTGTGGAGAGGCACCGTGACCTTCTCTCTCCGGACTGTAACTCAATCAGAGCTCAAGGCGTGACACCGTAACCCCGCGTGACAGGAAGCGGCCCGGCTGCACCGGCCTGCTAATGCCTCCACTAACGGGTGTGACCGCACCGCGCTCATACCCCCTCTGGGTAACAAAGCCGCTGCGCTGCCACTCTCTTACAAATGAGAGATAAGCCCTCTCTCTGTTTGGGATTCTGCGTCCAGGATGACAAGTTCACAGGTTACCAGCTCTCAGATTACGGATTCATTAAGGGAATTAATGAGGCTTCAGAGGCAGCTGGATTAAGAGAGTATCTGTTTCCTTCCAGACATGCTCTCTTTGGAGACGGTGTGAAACGGACAGTGGGCGCTGAAGAACATGAGCCTGGTGTCGGTGCTTCTCAGGCTCCAGGGTTAGGGCAGCAACACTTGTAGATGTTTAGATTAGAGAATCTGGCTAATCTGAGCTGATTCTGGATGTTTCATCAGCTGCTCAGGACAACCATACACGTCATAAAAGCACCTTTAGCATCGCCGAGTGGCTTTGAGTCGTTAGGAGAGAAAAGCTTTTGGTCCGTTTTTATCATCATCACGTCATTCACCCTTCTGAAAACGGCGGGGTTAAAACGTCTAGAGTTAGTGAAAACAGTCACGACTCTGAAAGTTGTTCATAAACTCTGGAAAAGGCTGGAAACCACAGATTATTTGTTGTTAAAACAAAATCTGCAAATTTTACGTTGGTCCAAAGAGCGAAAATTTGAAAATCCTTTTTAATCCTGACAAAATAAAATCTGCACTCTAACACAACAATGTCTGTTGAATATTAGATAATGTCCTAAATTACCAGGACATTGTGTTTTAAGTGTAAAATAAAAAAATACGCAGATAAAATAGCAAGATAAAAAAATTTAAATTAAAAACTAAAAATGAAATTAGGTTAAATGGATTATTTACAATTTAAGGCTTTGAACATATTTTATACAAAATATTCAAATTAAAATTAAAGGAATAAAAACAAAATGAAAGAAAATATTTTAAATGAAACTTTCTAAAAAATAAAACAATAATAAATAAAATTAATAAACATTTAAAACTACAAGTTTTGATAAATCATGTCGAAAAAATACCTAAAATGTTTAAAATAAAATAACAAAATAAAATTCTAAATACATCTGTGAATATTTTTATTCTGACACATTAAATTTTCACCTACTTTATTAAAGGTGCGTCTGAAAGAGGAACCCGCTGAAGAAGCACGTGGGATTCATGAAACGGTGATTATTCGGTGACTTAAGTCCAAAACATCTTAACCGGGTGCTTTACCTCCTGCACAGCCCTAACCCTAACCAACAGTCTGTTTACTATCATTTCAGATTAAAACAGAAACCTAGTGCAGAAAATCAGGATGGAATCAAGTTGGACCAGATAAATAATATCCTAAAAGCATTTTGAAGTGAGAAAATGTCAAAACTGGTTTTTATCTTACTTGTTTTAGATGCTTTTGTCCTTCATGACGGATGACCAAAAGGCCAGGAGGCCAAAGCATCCGAGACCAAAGCTTCCGTCTTAAAAAGCTCCAGTTTCCTTCACCCAGCATTATTTTATAAACCAGTCAGGGTTATTTTACATTGAGTAAAACATGAAGGAATCCTGCTGGACTTGAGTCCTAGCTGTTAGCCTATCAGTCCTGTTGAATGTAGACGCTGTTTCTGCAAACTGAGGCCGTTAAACACAGAAAAACGGACAAAATTACTTTAAAACGTGTTTTACAAACGTTATTAAAGCGAACCCTAAAAACGGCACGTTTGTTGTTCTGCAGCACGAGCGTCAGCCTCGGTCACAGTGACGCCAGACTCTGGCTGTTAAATTGACTGAAGAGGGTGCATTGATTTGTTCACCAGACAAAAGAATCAATCAAACAAATGAAACCCCGTCAGCGGACCGAAAACGCCTCTGATGGCGTTACACCCCGAGACCGGCGCCAGTCGCTCCGTTTGGTTCAGCAAAGCAACAAATTAATGCTATACTCTGATTATTAATCAGCAAATTTATGACCATTTATCTTTTCCTCGGTTACATAGAGAAAGAAAAGATTTACCAGAATATTATTATTAACATGAAACCAAATGTCTCTGTAATGAGAGCAAATCTAAGAGGGGAGGTAGAAAAGTTAGCTAAACAAACGGTTTCCTAAGCTAAGCCTCACGATTAGATTTGTTTGATTTTATTTGAACTCAGTTCATTAAAAATCCAGACAACTGTTGCCTGTTCTGCTCTGCCAGGACCTTCCAGATGTTGCGTGTAACCCTGGATAATCAGGTCTTTATGTTCACGCATGTGGTGGAACAGGTGCAGCGTTTAAGATCTGAGCTCGTCTCCTGAGACGCAGATCGTGAGAGGGGACGAGGTCGATCCGGCGAGTCCGAGAGTCCTGCAGCCACTCGTAAACTAGAGGTGCCACGCGTGAAGAACAATGTCAGAAATTCACGTTTGGAGGTGATGGAGAAGGCCGGCGCGGCCTCCGAGTGCTATTTCAGCCTGTTGTCACTTTTTAGTTGATGCACACAATGAATGAATCGAATTACACGGAATGCTAACGTGTGCAGGCATGCAGGCTGCAGCAGAGCGCTCCCTGATACTCGTGTTTATTATCAGGCCTGGTGCTGGGGCTGAGGGCTCCACGGCAGGGCAGAGGTCACGGCTCAGAGCTCGGACCACTTGTGAGGCGGTTTGGCCTCAGCAGAAGTGCAAAAACAAAGAGATTCCCAAATGGAAACCCTGGATAAACGGAGGCATTACAAGAGCAACATCACAGCGTTGTGTTAGCGAGACAAACACATCTTCTGATCCGAATTCCCCTCCTCTCCTTCAGATTTGCATGTTTTGAGCTCTCCATTTGTCTTTTTGGGTAAAACCAATTTAATATTAGAATAAATTCCAAAGGGAAGACGGATGCCTGGGATGGGTTTTTCTTAGACTCCACCAAACATTAAGGTCCCTCGCCAGCGTTGGAGGCATAAATCTCCTTTTCCCTGTTTTTTGCCTTGAATCATGTAAGGATATTGAATTACTCCCCTGCCCCACACACACGGAGGCATTGTGCATTACATTGACTGATAAGCTGTCACCAGCAGTTTAACTTAGAGACATTCAAAGAGTAATACACCAGTTGAGGATAAACTCACCCCAGTCCCCTTAGACTAAGCTATGACGCTGTCACTGTGAAAAATACGGTAAGGGCATTTCATATAACACGCAGCATCTGGCATCTGAAAAAGGAGGAAAACACCTCTGAACAATGCTTGGTTTATGGCTGCTTTCACAGCGGGTGACAGCTTTAGCGAGTAGGACCTGCTGATATATAAGCTTCTGCATGGCAGCCATTTAAAACCCACAGAAATTACTAAAACAAAACATCTCCGGCAAGTGCAAAACCTTTTTTAAGCCTCTTTACCATATTGATGAGAGCAGCTAAAGGGCCTTTTCACGCTACAATCTGGGAACAACCATTAACGCTTGGATATGTACCAATGAGAGCGAGCCGCCTCTCACTTGTCGTAGTTGGCATGAGAACGGGCCGATCCATCACGGCAGGTTTGGCAGCAGTGAAGCTCGTGGAACCGGTTTACCCTCGCTGCTTCGGGGTGGTCTGTCCAATTCAACATCTGGACGAGAAACTTCAGCAGAGCAGCTGTGAGCAGCCGGCTGATGCTGCTGGTGTCCTTGAGCTCAGACAGCTTTACTCTGGTGGTACCAGAACCCACAGAGGAGGAACGTTCTGGTGGAGATTTCAATTGTTGATGGGAGAAATCAATAGTCTGGGTTGAAAATGAAACTTGGTGTTGTAGAGTAGGCGGGTTACTTCAGCAGGTAGGCTGTGGCAAACATTTGGTACCAAGTCTCTAAACAGCATCAAAGCATTTTGGAGGTTTCTCTATTCCAGATCCTCGTTCTGGCATCTCTGGAACTTTTAAGTAAATATATTTCCTCTAAAAGCTGCTTTAGCAGAACGGGCTGGGTTTCACCCCTCCCCTGGGTATCTTCCCTGGATCTGCGTCCACCAGAACCCCACATCACCAGAGGAAACGAGAGCGCGCTAAACACCAGTCTCTGTTTTCTAGGTCCAAACGTCTTTAGTTGTCCATGGCCCCCACTGAGCCCTGATGTCAGCACCATGGAGTGTGTCTGGGGTTACATGGAGACAGAAGGATGTGAGGAAGCCTACATCCACAGAAGATCTGAGGTTAGTTCTCCAGGATGTCTGGACCAGCCTACCAGCCCGGTCCTTCACCAGCTGTGTTCAGGTGGAGCTAGAAGACCTGATGCTGTGGAGGCAGAGGGTGGTCACACCAGATACGGATCTGATTTACATTTCTCTTTTGTTCATCCTCTGTTTTTGTTGTTGGTATGAATAAATGATTAAAGCATTGTTGGTTTACAGCATTTTCTCACACCTGCCGAAGACTTTTGCACAGTGCTGCATGTTCCCGTTTACAGAGATATTCAAGTGACGGGAATTTAGCGCCTGATTCCCACGGCAGGATAACCTCTGACCAGCCCTGCCTCTGCCAACAGTCTTAAAGCTGATCATGATTGCTGTAACACTTCTAAAGATAATCTTATCAGATAATCCTAACGTGTGTGGTGTGTTACAAGCACTCTGGCACGCTCACAAAGACTCTTTGGCTTTGAAGCATGCTGGGCTGATTTGGGCTGATTTTTGGGGACAAACGAACGTGCTGCCTGTTGAATGAGACGTGTAGCCAATCAGAAAGCAAGGAGACGACAGTACGCAGCATGCTTCTCCTCCGCCATATTTGTTTGATCTTACAAGATGTCCTGTCTGTCCGTGAGTGGAAGTGGTTCCTGTGTAGTGTGAGCCGACCTGAAATTTTCATTTGGTTCTGTTTCTAACTCTGTTACACGACCCAACCTTACAGCGGAGCCCTACGTACGTATCTGTTTACTGGGGCGTTAACTGGTAATGACACCTTTTCTTTAAGTCTCCAACAAGCTGCCAGAGAGACGCTGCCTTTAAAACTGCAGCGATGTGGTTAGAAACTTTATTTTTATCCTGAAAAGCTCAAGAAAGTCTCTTAAATCCTAACAAATGGTTTAAAGTTGCAGAATTTGTACATCACCGCTAACAGACGGGCTGCAGGAGGACACGAGCGAGACGGGTGCTCGTCTCTTTAATGTAACATAAATGTGAGCCGGAGAAAATAAAACACCTCATTGTAATGAAACGCGTTTCGCTGCAGCGCAGGACTGGAATCAGACGGAGATGTCAGAGGAGCGCTCCCGCTGAGCGCAGCGGCAGAACGAAGAGCTCTGATATCTAATCCATTTCCTGTGAAAGCGGCGGCGTGGAGGAAATCAGAGCGGATCCACGGAGGACGGCTGGAGTGGCACGGGGGTGAAATATGGCACATTTGGTCTCCCTCTCTCTCCTCTCCCCCCGCCGGCTCTGGGCCTTTGGAATAATTAGAGCCTAATTCTGTCTAATTAACGGACTCAATTACTCCTGAAGAAAGCTCATCAAAAAGATGGCGGGAAAGCAGAGAGAGGAGAATGGTAGCGGGTTTTTTTCTTTAATTAATGAACTGAGTTGAATAACGGCCATGGAATTAAACATTTCCCCCAATGTGTATGAATTGCAAATTGGAGCAACATTTTTCCTTTTTTCCCGCGACAGGAGCCCAGGGGCTAACGCTGCTGTCAAGTAGCTCTCTAAAAAGTCAAAGCGCCGATGCAGCACTAACAAATGACTTCGGATTAGCATCTTTAGCACATGTGGAGGTCCTAACGAATGAATTAATATGCCGTCTGAGCGCTCCCATTGGCTACGGGCTTCACTGATCCTTGAAGAGCCGATAAAGCCGACACCGGCGTGAACTTTATGGAACACCCTTCCTCGTGTCTGTCGATGGCATATTTCACATCCTTGAGACGTTGATGTAAGTCTTGTTAAATTACTCAGCTGAGATAGAGCTGGGCGGACGCGAGTGTTTTCAGGGGTTGAAAACTTTTTATGAGAGCCGTGTGTGTGCGTGCGTGTGTGTGTGTGTGTGTGCGTGTGTGTGTGTGTGCGTGTGTGTGTGCGTGTGTGTGTGTGTGCGTGTGTGTGTAGTGCTGTGCTCAGCAGCTTTGCAGGCCCAAGGGTCGGCTAAGCTAACTCACTGCCTCAGCACTCTGTAGTTCAGCTCCTCCAAACATTCGCTGAGGCGCCGGGAAACAAACTTAAAGGCCCGATGTTATCGCCCATATGTAGACGAGGAACGCAGCACAGGAGACATTTGCTGTGATCCTCGGTGTAATCTGTGTTTTCTGCACACCGACGCTTCTGCTGCTGCTCTGCTATAATAAATGTGTGTAATTACAGCTAAGAGCAGGTAACGGGGAACCAACCCAGCCAGGTGTTTCTCTTCACGTCGCTGTTTACTAACATCTGGGCCGTAACGCCAGAGCTTCTGAAGCTGAATTACAGACGGGAGGTTTTACTGAAACCTGACTTCCTTTTGCTGGGTTCTGGTTTTGTTGTCTTTTATTTTGAAATGACTTGTTTGTGTGGTCAGAGAGTGAAAGCAGAGGTGTTTTAGGTTTTTCTTTGTTATGAGAAAACTTTACATTTGTATTCAGAATCAAACAGAGCAGTAGCCTAGTGAACTAGACCAATTCTTGCTTTGCAGAGTTTATATATTCACATATATAGGATGGCTTGCCAGGCTAACAGAGCAGAGCTATGTGGTCATTTATGGGTAACGCCTCAATCATCTTTAGTATTCAATAATAACTTATTTCAGCGATTTATTTCTATAATATTAACTCAACAGAAAAGGTAAAAAACCTGGATTTTACTTTACTTTATTATTATTATTTATTTATTGGACAGTTAAATAAAACAAGCAATATTTCCAGTGAAAGTGTTTTTTCCACATTTTAAAAGAATAATTCCGATAACCAACTATCTTTTTATTAATTTGTTTTTGTATAATTTGATTTTCTAATTGAAAAACTCTTCCCTGGTTATTAGTAACGTGTGAAAGCACGAAGCCCTGAGGGTGAAATGGTGTAAATAATCTACACACGAGTGTCATATTTTGTAGTAAAACCATATTTTTACAGACATGAGCCCCAGGGACGACTTACCTGAAAGGTTTTATTTTTTCTAACATTTCTACTAAAAGGCTGATGAAAGCTAAACACAGGTTAATTCCTAATGAATTATTCTGAGTGGTGGCGAGCTGACCCAGACGTTTCTGATCAAACAGCTGGAAGTGTCTCGTCTGAAGCCTAAAGAGAATGAATGAAGGAAATCAGGATGAAAAATACTTCTGAGAGGAACGTTTCTTCATTTGGTGTTAGATGTGCCATGACATGCCTTGTTTACAATTGGAATTGGGGGTGGGGGGGCTTCCAGATTATCCAATTAAAGTTGTCCCCCTCCAGAGACCCGGTGCCCTTCCTCTCCTCAGCTTATTGGGTCGCCCCCACTGAGAAAAAGCATTTGACTGCATTAACAGTAAATGAGGCCAACTTCATTTTCTTCATTAAAGCACCATTCTGACGACAAAACTAGCAACGCCGATAACAGTCAGCGGCACGCTCGTCCACATTTGGACTCGTCGTTTTGACGTTCCTCTGCTTTTGGAGACTGGCGGCGGTAATTGAACACATTTATTAGAACTGATATTGTTACGGTTGGACTGGCAACAGAAAAAATCCAGTCTCCAATGATGATCGTTTAGAAGCACCTACTGTGTTTTTAATATCCTGTAAATCTAATTAAAAAGCAGCGCTGTGGTTTTGGGGCTGAGTGCAAACGCATGGCCCTTAAATGAAAACACACATAATTATTTAGGTCGAGGCATTAAAATCAATAACAAGGACATTTATAGTAAATGTTGCTGACTTTGTGTGAAGCTCGTATCTCCTAAAGCTGCTGAGGAGGAGCTAGCAGGTCCTGCTGGAGCGACTCGGACTGATTCTCCATTTAAATCCCTGAAAGAAAGAATACAGATGGCCGGGCGTCCCATCTGTTAAAGAAATGGTGCAATCTCAATCCGGAGGGTTGTTTCTCTTTTAGACTGAATGGCGTGTGGCAGAGGGGTAAACAGGATCCCAGCTTATAAAAGGCTTCACTAGTTTTACCATTTTTAATTAGCAAAAATAGACACCAGTAATTTGCCCTCGCGTAATAGCCTGCAAGCAGGAGTGATCAGTTTGTCACGTTCCTCTAAAAAAGTTCAGCGACAGTCCTGGACCGGGCTCGGGCTGAAGTTTGGGAGTGAGGGCGTGTGGATGGGACATCAGGTGTTCTTTCTGATAAATAAAAATAACACCAAACCCAAGGATGTAGGCAGACGAGCTCCCGGATGCACACGGGGGGGCAGCTTCCACTGGGGGGCATCCATCTCTTGGTAAGCACAGCTGAACCATTAACCTCATTAGTATAATGGTCACACATGAGTGGAATGCAGCCTCCATGCTTCATGATGGCAAATTGATGCTGATACACTCCTAATGTTGCTTTGATAAATATAGGCAGCACCAGGAATCTCACGCTACACCAGTACGCGCTGCTGGGAGTCAGATGGAGCAGCCAGTTGGGTTTCCTGGGCGATGATGGACATCTGTTTCTTTTCAGAAGATACCTTTTAGACACAGAAGAGCATTTAACCTACGGAAACACCCGTGAGGAGCCTTTGCCTCACTGTGTGAAGGAGCTTCCAGAAGGTCGCCAAATAGTCTCAAAGCGGTTGAAGGGTTCTTGATTTCTTTGCGTGAACTTCGGGACTTTGTTCTAGCGTCGCTAGAATTATTTCATCATATCTGAGAAATTTGGATGACAAAATTTCCTCCTAAAACCAAAGTCAGCAGTCTCAAACCCATCTTCAACCTGTCTCAAACCTGCGGTGATTTGTTATTTAGGCCTTGTCCACACGTAGCCGGGTTTTTCAAAAACGAATATCCGCCCTTCCAAAAACTAGCGTCCACAGAAAAAACTCCATCCACACGAAACCGCATGAGTGCACATTCATGCCAGACCTGTAGGGGGCAGCAGTTCCCCCGAATCCTATCCATTTAGTCTTCCTGCTCAACTTCAACAAAACATGAAACACGGCGCCTAGCTCGCTTGTGTGGACCGACAAGGAGGCAGAATTGCTCTTAAATGTAGTTTTGGAGAATGAGTCAACAAACATCAAAAAGCGCTTGGACGGTTGATAACGCGAGCACAGCTCTGAGGGCGTCCATGTTGTAGCGTAAACACAGGTCGCACATTTTTGTCTCAGACAGTGACGTGAAACCTGAAACTCCGGTTATTTCTGTCCACGCAGAAACGCTGAAAACGGAGAAAACGCAAATCTTCACTTTGGCGGGAGTTTTTAAAAAGATTCGTTTTCATTGCAGAAATCTGCGTTTTCGTGTGGACAACAGGCCGAGTCGTAGAAAAACATCTTCGTTTTGGGAGATACCCGGCTATACCTGGTGGGCGGGGCCTTAGAATGAGCGGGAAATGTTGTGGGCATCTGGAAACCACGTGGAACGCTTCTTAATTTAGCTTCTGTGGGTCAGAGAGGGAGCAAGCTGTGGAAGGGGCTGGCAACCAAACCGCAAATAAAAATACAGCCTGTGAAAACCGGGAAACAAGAAAATTTGCACAACTGTTGCAAACGGTTTGCAGCTACCCAGAGTGGTACGGAGAAACACAAAACGCCTGGCAAAGGTGTTCATTCAGCGCAGCTCGAGCTGAAAATGCTCCTGAGTGAAACAGCTCAGAGAATGTGAAAAATGCGAGACCGCTTTGAGAGGGGTTGGTGACCAAACTGGGATGTGAAAATGTGGACGACTGTTGCAGTTTATTTGCAAAAACATAAAAAAAACGTCTTAATGTTTTGCAAAAGTTTCATATCGACCAGTTCAGTGTGATTCCAACACGCGTTAGTCAGAATATTGAGTCTCGAACTCGTCTCCAACCGCTGCAGCCCGGTGACAGACCGGTCTGAGTGTTTTTGCATGATAAAGAGATGAACACTGATAAAATCCACCTAACAGTACGGGATCTTTGGATTCGTGTGATTTGCTGAGTTTGTAGCTTTTGGTTCTGCATGTTCAGTCAGGGCAAATGGCCTCAGAAAGACAGCGAGTGTGTCCTCAGCAGAGTGCGCAGGCTGTTTGCCATGAGGAGGAGCGCGTGGCTCAGGCTGCGTCCCCGTGTCCTGCAGGCGCCCTGTTAAAAATGTCACTGCGGGGAACGAAATGGCCGCCCCGGGGCATCTCGGCCCCCTTTCTTCCACGGAGATAGAACACAAATTGCATCCTGGCAGCCACGATAGCTCTCCAAATGTTAGGTTTCAGTGTCATTTCCTCGGTGCAGTGGCCTCAGAGCAAATAAATAAAGAATATGTTTGTAAATATAAATACATTCAGAGGCGGCAAAACGTGTCCGATAGGGCAGTAAATGATAACACAGCAGGGAGCCGCGTGGAATGTGTGTTTTATCCCTTTGGAAGGCAATGACCTCTATCCCTGCTGACATTTCCTCACCGCCCATCCCCAACAGTAAGGTTAGACTGTGTGTGTGTGTGTGTGTGTGTGTGTGTGTGTGTCCTACTACTTTACAGGAAGCAAACATGCCCCTAAGAAGTCCCCTTTCCAGCGTGAGCCATAAAGCAGCAGCTTCAGCCGGCGCTGGAATCATTCACGATGAAACATAAGCAGTTGTGCATTAAGTGTTTTTGATAAATCACTTTTATGAGGAATGCTCGGAGAACAAAGCGAGGATAAACTGCAGTGGGCAACGGCGAGTGAATTGAAGGAGAAAAATGTCTCCACCACATTTGGATCGACGTGTTCATTAGTCTTGTTTACTAACATATGGCACGGAGGCCAAACAGAGCCGCTTCTGCGATTAAAAGTCTATCTTAGAGACGCTAACGCACCCAAATCCAGAGGAGAAGACAAACCCATTAAAAAGGACGGATGTGAGACGGAGAGCACGGTGGAACGATAGGTGCAGGAAGTTGTTGCACCACTCCTCCTATTTGGGCTTCTGCCAAGGCTCCAGTTTGGGTTGGATCCCTGAAGCATTAGCATCACACGTTCAAGCTGTTCCAACAGCCTGAGCGCTAACGGGCTAATGGGCTAATGGCTAATGGAAAGACTGCATCACAGGCATGGGCTTCATCTCAGCAAAGCCTCACAATAACAAGCACTCAACAACATGGCAACCCTAAACGACGCTGATGCTAACGAACCTCCATGAAGACCACAGCTAGACGAACCGTGATGCTAAACATCCGTAATAATTCATTATTTTAATTTCCTCTAGTAAAAGATCATCAGCTCCTCATAACTCCGAGGTCTTTGAAGGAAGCATGTCCTCAGAGTTTCAGCCTCCTAAATCATTGGAGGAGTGTTTTTATATTTGCACTTTCACTGTTGTTGTATAAACACAGGCATGGTGATACATCACATGACCTAAACCCAAGTCTGCCTCATTAATTCCTCATTTGTTTGGAGGGTAGCTGCTGATGTAGTTGAGTGTTAAGATGTTTGACTCATTAATCTTCTCGTTCATCCAGCAGCTCTGCGGTAACTGGGTGGACTGGTTAAGTCGTGTAAACTACTGCTATCTAGTGGTGTGAGAACCCATTACACTGCAGGAGGAGGTGTTTCTGTGGCTGATGACCAGAGAAACCAGTCTGGGCTGTTTCTGCTTCAGTAAAAGCCTCAACAATGTTGTTTTCTGTAGAATGAAACCTTTCTGGTTCTCCAGAGCAGTTCTGACTCCACGCTGGGAATTAACCCCATAATAAGAGGAAGTTGAAGCTGTAAAAAGTTTCAAATATTCACCATCTTAGTGTTTGGCTTCAGGAAGGGTGCCTTCAGGTTTTAATGCCTTTGTTTCCTAAGTCAGGGACTGTGAAGCACTTTAGTAGGGAGGTCTTACTGGAAATGATCATTATGGGTTTTACTCTTAATGCTCACCGTGTTTATATCTACGCCTCCTCTCGCTCTAAATGTTCAAATGTGTCAGATCTCATCTTTAGTGTCTGAGATAGTTTTGTTTGTTTGGCACAGCTGGTCTAACTTAAATTTAAATAGTTGTCATATTTTGAACAAATCATGTTTAAATTTGAAGTCTGGAGATATATGACGTTAGTGTCCTGCCCAAGGGCACAATGACCAACATTGATGGAGCCTAAGTTTGAACCAGCAACCCACCGATTACAAAGGGGTACTCCTAACCAGTAGGTCGCCCAGAGATCAATCTAAAAACTCAATAGCTCATCCACATGGACCTAAATCCTAAGCGTGGGCAAAAAAAGTTCATGCAGATGTTACTTTATGGAGCTTCAGTCCAGGTTTACATGAAAAGTTCTGCAGAAATGTTCATAAATTCCTGCTGGATATGATCCTGAGATGCTGTTTTGCAGCTGGTGGTTGCATAAAAGTTATTAAATAACATTGCATGCAACATTTTCAAGATTGAATCTGTTTTAAGAAACGCAGCAACACATTTTGGCCTTGGCTGCACTTTAGCCCAGGAACCCAGCCTAAACGACCCCATTAAAGGAACACGCTGCAGTTGTGGCTTGTTTTTAGCACCCCCTAGTGTCCGTTTAGTAGACCCAAAAGTAAAACTTCTCTCCTGGCTGTGCGTTGGTCTTTTTAACACCTTAATCTAACAGCTGAAACGTCTCCTCAGCCTTCATTAGTGTCTACAGGAGCGGTTCATCACTAAATCAAACACATCAGCTGTGTTCATGATCTAAAACATGCAGGAAACATGCTGGAAGCAGACTGCAGCACCAGGCATGTCAGCTCCACTTTACTAACAGAGTTCCTGGTAAATAATATCACCCACGAGAGGAGGAATCATGTGTCAGCAAACCCAAACGCAGATTCAGAGCACTGGGAGGTCAGACAGGTGAGTTACTCTACAAGCTACAAGCAGCTAGCCTTCAGGACCGCAGCCGGGAGCACCGGCTCAGCGGCAGACGGCTGCGGTGCGCTGAGGATTTGATGGTGTACGAGGATAGAAGGACCTCGGATAGAGACGAGGAAGCATCCAGGACTGAGCGTTTGCCCGGTAGGAACAGAGCTTAGGATGAGCGTGTGCTCGGTGAACGGGACGTGATCACTACCGCCTGACAAACCTAGGGAAAGCTAAAGCGTGCACAAACACAACACGTTAAAGTTGTACTTATAAGAGCAACAGGATGATGGTTAGGTCTGAATCCTTATTGGTCTCTGAGCTCTGGTGAGTCAGAGACCTCCTGTTGCTGACTCTGGTTGGACTCCTAGTGTGGTCGGATGTTTATTTTTCATCAGATTAATGTTTTCTGTCTCTTCTGAGGCTCCAGCGTGACAAACACGTTACAGTCAACGCTAACCAGGTGTAGCTCATGTCCTGAGGTGTAAACGTGGATTACTGTAAGACTTGTGAGACTTCAGGGGAGCGGTCCGGATACTCTGAAGTTGCAAGTGCGGTGTCACAGAGGGCGGTGGGGGTCTGAGTGACATTTCATTAACCCTGTAAAGGCTCATTGTAGCACAAACTGGCTCAAGAACAGGATTTAAACAGATGAAAGCTTCGTTTGCCGTTAAGGACAGCCTTCTGTGCGTTTTTGGGAGTTCAACAAATATTTTCTGTTTAAAGATTCTTCAACAATAACATTGTAGTAATATAGCAGCGTCTTCCTGCAGGATTCTGACTGAGTTTGTGTCTTTAAACGACATCAATGCTAATTAACGATGCCAGATTTCAGCTTCGTTATTTTATGATATTTGTTTGTTGTGACGCATCGATGCTGGAGCCTCATCTCAGCCAGAGCAGCAGCCTCATTTTTAATAATGAATGGTTGTATTAGTCCAGCAGAATAAACAATCTTTAACCACCTCCACCATCCCGCACCCCCTCCCTCTAACTGAAGTGTGGCAGGAATGAGTGATGAGCTCGTGTTTGGGTTAACGACAGAGACGGGGTGTTAAACCTGAAGTGTTTAATTAACCCCACAATGGGCCTGCCTGTCAGCCGCGCCCATTCCCTCCTGATGGAGACTTCAGCTCAAACACACTCTCACGTCTACGCACACAATCAGAGGCACGATTTCACTAGGCACACATGCCCTCAGAGACACACATGATGGCAGGTGCACACACACACACACACACACACACACACACACACACACACACCAATGAGAAGGCACCAGCCTGGGCGGTGAGCGGACGAGGGGAGGGGAGCAAAGTGATAATACTCCGCCACAAACGCAAGATTGCTTTTTTCCCTCCCTCTCCTTCTCTAAAGTCCATTTTCTGGGTCACTGCATTGCATTCATTACTGTCTTTAAAGACATTTAGCTGAGAAGGAATAATGCTTCTCTTTCAGCAGCGCTGAGAAGAGTTGTGAGCACCAGAGTCGGGGCCAGAGGCCTGCAGGAGGAGGAGGGACGCAGTAATATGTGACATCTTTATCTGGTTTTAATTTCACTCATAAATATTGAATGCTTTATTTGCTCATCTGCAGCTGCCTCCACTCACTCAGGGTTTGTATCTCCTGTCTTTCTTCTTTCTGCTCTGCCAGCACATGCCATGTTTCTCATGTTGTAGCTCGGGGCCACGGCAATAGGATTAGGTAACGATTTTCCCATTTTCAAATGAACTCTAAAATGGACTTCAGCCGATTGAAATAGTAAAAACCCAGCCTGCGGACAGCCTCCAGACGGAGCGAATATGAATAAAGCATGATTTAAACACTCGGATCTACATCAACAGACAAGGAGGATGGAGGCTCTCTGCGCTGAGGACCGGCTCATCCCCTGGGTGAATCAATAGGTGCCATATGACAGCGGCTCACCCATCAAGTGGCGCCGCGACTGGGGGTGCTGCTGGAAATTTGCTTAAAGCCTATACCAATTAACTTCAACATGACAGATTCAGGCAGCCAATGAGCGAGCACGCCGCATTCTGCCGCTTGCACAGCTCTGTGGGTGCAGAAGGAAAACCTCAGCTGCTAGACGGATGGCTTCTGTGTGTTTTCCTGCAAGCGCACCAGCATCAGCGGCCGTGCTTCTGCAATGCAATCAGGAGGCGTGGAGGAGGAGGGTGCGTTGCTGTTGTTGTAGGCAGTGGTGGTGGGGGGGGGGAGTAAATCTGCAGTGATTCAGGCCCTGCTCTCGCTCCTTAATGATGATGTCAATCTGTGAAAATGCACGCACACATTGGAGCTGTCAGGGCCTCATCAATCAGAGAGGGGTTTGTCAAAGGAGCTCAGGCCCAGATTAACGAGGCGGGGACAATGATGGCAACACATTTGCATAGAGAATTACCCTCATCTTTAGGAAAGTGATAGTGCCAAAGAGCGCGGGGCGGGCTGACAATAGAGACGCTAGCCGGCGTTGTTGCAGCAGCTTTTCAAGGGAAGAATGCTTTGATTTTGGTTTCTGTGTTTAATCTGACAGCTGAAGCATAATTAAACATTTCAATAATAGATCTGACACACTGAAAGTAATTCAGTTCTGAAAGTCTGCGTGTGAATCCAGTCCGGCTGGAGACGAGAAGAGTTGTCCTCACATGAACCCTTCTGGTGCTGGTTCGGCCCAACTTTTCTTTCTGTTAGAAACAGGAAATCCTTTCTGTTTGTCTCCAAGTGCACCAAACGTGGTTCCAGACAACAATCTGACATTCTGAGCAACAAAATCAAACATGAACTGCAAAGTAAAAGGGTTAATTTGCAGCTGTGACACACCTGAGAGCCACTCAGGTGAGCGGTTCAGTGGAAATGTAGCTTTTTGAAACGTTTGGGTCTCGGTGCATCCCAGTCAGGTCTTACATTTCAATCATTTCACTTTTACAGCAAGAAAAAAAATACTTTTTTGCATTTTTCATTCATGTAAAATAACAATAAAATAGAAATATTATCATTAAAGGCATATTCCACCCACATGTGAAGTTTAGTCTGCTGCCATATTCCCCAGAGTTAGATAAGTGGGCAGAAGCAGCCCAGTCCTTCTCCTAATCTGGTAATATTCTGTTAGCTTTAGCTTAGCATAAACAATGTAAGTAAATGGTAACAGCTAGCATTTCACTCATTCAAATTCAAAAAGACACCTACTTTAGTAAACACAACTGTGTGGCTGCTAGGCTTAAACCCGCTACAGCGGTTTGAAGGAACAGCTTAGTAAGTTGCACTAAAATGGCCGAGTACATGACAGATGTGGGTGTCTTTTAGGGGCGCTGCACGGCCTTGTGCCTTACAGCGGTGCTCTAATGTGGTCCCAAGTCTAAATCAGTTCCTGTAATTCCTTCATGTTATTTATTATTTTCATTTGCAGTCGGTGTGATTAATGAGGTCACCAAGAAAGATTAGGATCATTATCGAGTCATTTTCATGACTTTTTCACACAAGATGCTAGCTGTTACCATTCACTTACATTGTTTATGCTAAGCTAAAGCTAACAGAATACTGCCAGATCAGGAGAATGACTGGGCTGGCTACGAAAGGCATTTTTCTACGTATCTAACTCTGGGGAATATGGTGACAGACTAAATTTCACTTATGGTGGAATGTCCCTTTAACAGGGTAAAAACCCTTTTTAGAATTTTTCTTTTTCAGCAAAGTTAAGTGACACACACACACACACACACACACGGTTCACTAATGATGAATCGATACAGAACAAATTCCCACGGCGTTCATTTTTCTTTAATAACAATTTTAGGTCTGATCTTATAGAAAACACCTGATGAGCTTCACAAATCAAATCTCCTCTCAAACGAGTCTCAAAGTCATCTGGAGTCCGTCTCAGTTTAGTAATGGAGAAACAAAAAAGACGAAATTAATTTTCAAAGTTAAAAAAACAAGTACGTAAACAAATTAAGACATTTTAATCGCACCAAGAGCAAATACGACCTATTATTCACCGGGTCAGTGGGAATCAGAACATTCACGTATGACGAAGACACCTATGTGGAAACGTTAGTTTAAGTTTATTTATCTGCACCTATTACGTGTTTTGCACTGACCCGAGTGCTCCAGCCCCTTCCTTCTTCTAATTCACGTATTTTCTGTCTATCGCATCAAACAACCGTCTCCATAGAAGAACCTCCGTTTGTCCACATCAGAGGTTTATCTCCTCAGCTGAGCGATGTCAACGCTGCTGTGTGAGACGGGATTCATGCAGATTTTCTCAGGAACTGAACCAGGGTTTGTTTTTTTAGATGAAACTGTCTGAACTGTGAGTTAAAGAGGATTCTCTTGATGGTTTAACTCTAATAAAAACTCTCAGAAGCTGAACTATTCCACACAAACCCCTAAAACTGTCTCTTTAACCTTGAATCCAACAGCAGACTTCTCTCCGGCTTTGATAAATGGATTTAATAGCTGGTATGGAAGCCGATGCTCTTTTAGCTGCTGATTCCACGCCAGCACCTCCTTCTGTCCTTTTGCTTTCCTTCCCAAATGAGACAGTGATGAATCAAGTGGGTTTTAGCTCGGTTTTTATTAACTCCTCCAAGAATACAACGCCGAGTCCATCTTCAGCAGCAGCCTCAGCCCTCCCACCTCCATTGTCAGGCGGAGGACACAATGGTTAAAGCTACATATTAACTGGGCCTGTTGTTGGAGCCATCTGGCTGAACCGACTCCTCCTCTGCTGACAGACAGGACAGTACGGGTCAGGTCACCTGCAGAGACGGGCTGGACTACATTTAGAATTAATGGTCGTGCATTAATGTGGGGATGTGAAGGATTCAAAAGGAGAGCTGTCTCTGGTGGTCATGTGGAGAGAGTGAGTGGTGCATTGTGGGAGATTTAATGACAGTAAGAAGAAACAAGGTGCTTGTTCGTTAGCAGCACATTTCCATCTGCACCTGGTTAAGGAGGCTGTCGTCTTTGTGTCTGTCCAGGAACAAGAGAAAGTGTGTGTTATTCAGAGAGTGTGTGTGTGGCGGCAGGGGGTCTTCCTCACAGAGAGAGAGCTGGACAGTTAAGGTGTCACCGCCATGATGGAGAGGCTCCGCCTTCACAGGAGGCCAGCAGCTGCCAGGTTTTCAGCAGCTTGTGTGGAGGACTCCACATAAGTTAGTGGTCAGAGCTGGTGAAATGTGGGAAGAAAAGGCTGAAAATCTCCAAATTCAAGGGTCGGAGGTTAAAGGTCAGAGCGTGGCGGGTCACAGGCAGCGCACACACACACACACACACACAATGTGTTTATTCTGACTTTTAAAGGTGAATTTCACACAAAATCCTTTCCTCATTTTTCTGTTTTCATCTTGTTTTGTACAGGATGAAAAGATGCTGCACGGCTCCACGCTAACGCGTCTCTGCTACGACGAACGTTGGTGTTATCAGGGCCGCGGTCTCTGGTCGCTGGAACAGAGCAAACACGTTCACAACAAGTGCAGGAGAGCTTCTGCACATCAAAAAGAACAAAAATGTGACGCAAAACAGGGCAAACGTGAGAAAACCTGCATGAGACTCACAGAAACCCCACGCTAATGTTCCACACGCCTGGTGTGACCCAGCTGTCTCACAACACCACTCTGTGATTTGAGCTAAACTGGTTTTGCTCTCAAGTCACTTTTTGTGCTGAACCAGTTCAGAGTTTAGAAATATTCTGTCTGTGCAGAATTTACGCTACACCAGAGTTTCTGTATTATTACATAAATCTTTATTTTTCTAAAACTCACGTGTCGAGAGCTGCTTCTGAGTGTGATTGAAAGCTTTTAGTATTTCTAAAAGCTGCTGAGGACGTCTGAGCGGTTATGTCAGATTTTATTTGTATTTATTTTTACTGATGAGAATGAATCATGATTGTGATAAAATAGCTGCGTTTATTTTGCTTTATTATATTAAATACATTTATTCTGTCTGCCTGTCTGTCTGCCTGCCTGTCTGTCTGTCTGTCTGTCTGTCTGCCTGCCTGTCTGTCTGTCTGCCTGTCTGTCTGCCTGCCTGTCTGTCTGTCTGTCACCTGCCTGCCTGCCTGCCTGTCTGTCTGTCTGCCTGTCTGTCTGTCTGCTGCCTGTCTATTTGCCTGTCTGCCTGTCTGTCTGTCTGCCTGTCTCTCGCCTGCCTGCCTGTCTGTCTGTCTGTCTGTCTGTCTGTCTGCCTGCCTGCCTGTCTGTCTGTCTGTCTGTCTGCCTGTCTGTCTGTCTGTCTGTCTGTCTGTCTGTCTGCCTGTCTGCCTGTCTGTAGCCAAAATCATCAAATTAAAATCCGTTCCAGGCCACAAAAATTTGAAGTCTTTAATTTAAAAATGCAAAAATTGTTTTAATGTTGATTTGATTTAAACTCCTTAAAAAGGCCTAAAATAGTAAAAATCTGAACACCAACAGCCTGATAGAAAAATTAAAGTATTTTATTATTTATGGAAATTCTGAAAAGCGGAGAAACCGGCAGAATCAGGAACGGATTTTGTTTGATTTAAATCTTTATTCCGGATCAACATTCGAAACTAAAACAAATAAAAGCCATCCGATTATTTCCTGGCCTGACCTTTAAATCCACTTAGAGAACAGCGTTTCCACAAGCCAGTAAATAAATAAATAGCCTCATTAATCACCTCCAGATCAGAGACGACACTTCAGCACCCTGACAGTTGACTTGGCACCCCCCCTTATTACACTGTCATGGACCAATAAACACCCTCGGCCGCGCCACTCCACCAATCAAACATCTGCCATCTGCAGGTCGTTAGGGACGACAGCGAATCAGATCCCTCACTCTCACCGAGGCGGGGGCAGTGGGCTCCGTGCCCGGACCCCCCTAATCTCACCAATGGGAATGCAGCACTCCTTGTAATCCAATTAAAGGAGCGTAAGCGGTTTGTTAGACACTGTGTGTTAATGTAAGCACTATCCAATCTACTCTGGGCTGATAACGGCGCGGCTGGGGAAACACTTTGGTCCACGGAACATAGGAGGTGTATACAGCTGGAGGGGCTGCTGCGGTAATATCAGGATCAGCACATTTTTATGGTATTTGCTTTGGCCTTTTGGAGTCTCATTTGTACCATCTCAAATTGGGCTTGTGAAGGCGGGGAGCGGGCCTTCGCCACGGAGAGGGCTAAATCTGCTTACCTCCAGGTTTTCCTCATCAGGCGTGAGGTCGACAAGAAGATAGATGAAGAGATAAAGAGCTTGGCTTCAGAGGCGTTAACCCTTTAATGTTCTGGTCAATGACTTCACGTTTTAGTCCCTTTATCTCAAACATGCACAAAAACAACTAATATATCCCATAATAACACAAATAAAAATGTTTTTATTCTTTTTTTCTCATATTAAAGCAACACTAAACAGCTTCCTGCTCCTCCGCCCTGCTGGTCGAAAGTGGAATTACAACTACCATAAACAACCCTGCTGCAGCCTGCTGTAGCTAGCGCTAACAACGAGCTAACGCTAACATGAGCCAACTAATACTAAAATAAACCACAAAGTAAAAAGACAAAAAATATTATTACTTACAAGTCCAGCAGCAACAAAGCCAGGTCACCATCAGTCCGTGATTTTGTAGCCTCCGTTAGCTCCCTCAAACTAGCGTAGGCCGCGCCGATGTTCACTCTGGTTTTAGCTCTTTGCTTCACCTCCAAAGACATTACTCTGTTACTTTTACTTCCAGGCTCCGCCATGATGCCAACAGAAAAAACAACTTCTTCTTCTTCTTCTTCTTGTGCTTTTTATTGATGATCAGCAAACTGAAAATGCAAACTGCTAGCCTTTACATTAGCTACAGGTAAACAGCTGTTCCTGTGAAGCAGGTAGAGAGGGCCCACTAGTGTCCATACCGTTCCTGACCAGAAGAGGGCAGCAGAGTGCTGTCCATGTGAAGTTGCTCAAAAACCACTGAAACCAGTTTGACAGCAATAGCTTGAAGTGTTAAAACTCTTTACTGCTGCTTTTACAGCTTTATGCACATCATTAACTCACATTTCAGTGTTTTTGACAATTAAACTTGTATTTATTTGTGTTTTTTTAAAGGATGATCCATGCAAAAACTATAAATACAAACGGAAAAGGGTCTTCATTCTATTCACCAATGAAGCTTCAGCATCAGTGGCTAAACTACTTGTTCTTGCAGCATCTAATAAATGCATTTCTATAATTTGCACGTATTGCTGAGTGTTTTCTCACACGGGCACTTCTCATTTCCTCCCATCCAGCAGCTGTATGTGAACATGCTGCATCTGACATAGAGGAACTTAATCAAATCTTCTTTTTTCACGCCCCTCTTTCCCAGATGCACTGAATTGAACTTAATTAGATGCTACATCACCTCGGTGAGGGGCTGCATGGCAAATCTTATTAAGAAAAAGCACAGTGTTTCTCCGACTCTCACTGATTCCTTTACATTTTGGCATCTGTGGGAGAAAAACCCCACTGAGGCGTATTCTCCAGCCCCTGTAACTAATGACGGCGTTGCCCGGATCTGACAGTGAGCTGTGTCTGTATATTGTGCTTAATATCATAATAATAATGAGAGCAAATTAGAACAATCAATTTCCAAGGCCGGTTGTTGATTGGAGGAGGAGGTGAAAGTGACAGGAGGTGATCCATCATCCTCGGCCAGTCACATTAAGGAGAGCACGACGGAGCAGGTGGGCTGGGCCTGAGTCCAGCCGCAGCCAATGAGAGGGAGGAGGAAGGGGGGGGGGGGTCCATTACACCCAAATCAAGCGCTAACGTAGCCGTGAAGTGAGTAAAATACAGAAGCACCGGAAAAAGAGAAGGAAGAGGAAAACACTGCTCAGACTTATGACTGCTTTATAATGGACTCTGGGGTGTGTGTGTGTGTGTGTGTGTGTGTGTGTGTGTGTGTGTGTGTGTGTGTGTGTGTGTGTGTGTGTGTGTGTGTGTGTGTGTGTGTGTGTGTGTGTGTGTGTGTGTGTGTGTGTGTGTGTGTGTGTGTGTGTGTGTGTGTGTGTGTGTGTGTGTGTGTGTGTGTGTGTGTGTGTGTGTGTGTGTGTGTGTGTGTGTGTGTGTGTGTGTGTGTGTGTGTGTGTGTGTGTGTGTGTGTGTGTGTGTGTGTGTGTGTGTGTGTGTGTGTGTGTGTGTGTGTGTGTGTGTGTGTGTGTGTGTGTGTGTGTGTGTGTGTGTGTGTGTCATCTACAACTACAATCACCCCCCTTTTCTTCCTGCTTTGCTTCCAGCCAGACTTTCTGTACAACTTTCAAACTTCTCTTAGTTCTGACTTATGAAGTGAGCCCATAACTCAAGGGATGAGCCAGTGTCGTATCGACACACGGCAAACAACTTAGCAAGGACCAGATTTTCATTTGGATATTCCAAATCTGGTCACAGAGATATTTTAGTTTCTTTTCTTTTAATTAACTTGTAAAAACGACCAGATTTACAAACAAAAACTTTATTTTAGCACCAAAACTGTGGTTATATTAAAATATCTTAAAGGAATAACCTCAGGTCCTTTTATTTTTCAACCATACAACACCAAAGGTGCAATAATGTGTTTAGTTTTTTTAAGGCTCTGTATCAGGATTAGTACCTTCCTTAAAACCTTGTTTTTCTGCCCTCTGGTGGAGAACATAAGTACTACATGTTGTTGCATTATAACATAATCACATTAAAAATATTCATTCTTTCTTTTTACTCAATTTGTCCCATGTAAGGTCAGGTGGCATCCGTCTCCAGCAGTCGTTGAAGGAGAGGCGGAGCTACACCTGGACAGGTGGACAGGATTTACACAGCTGTGGCGGGGGGGGGGTTTAGAGGGCCAGCCAGGTGTTGAGCTTTCCTTCTGAGGACTTCATCGTTTAGCTGCTAGAATAATCATTTTACACCTCCACTTGTCGCAAAGCAGAAACAAATCCTAAGAAAACTTTAAAAGATTCTGAGTTTGAAAATAATTGATCAGAAGATGAAAGTCCAGCTGCAGACGTCGCTGGTGGTTTAAAGCCTTTCATTAAGGACTCTTCTGTGACTCCTCCTCCTCCATCCCTTCATCAGCAGATGGAGCTCTCGGCCCACGAGGCGTCCTGAACCCTCTCCCAGCATCACGAGTCTTCTCCACCGTCGGATAGAGACGCAGAACCCGGACCATAACGGGATTTTCCGCCGTCAGCTGCTGACCTCGCTCTGAACAAAAGCTGGGATCACAACTGTGGAGATAACCAGCGTGGTGCTGATGGCAGTCACTGCTGATGGTGTTTAACCCGCTCCTTGTGACACACGTTCACACTTCATCTCATCACACGGCCTCTGAATCACTCGTTCAGGCTCGGCCACAAGAATAAAGGAACTCCATTATTTCCCTTTTTGTTTCAGGCCTGCTCGCTAATTCCATTCCTGCTAAACGATGACACGGGGCGGGTGGATTCGATTTCATCAGCAGCCATCAATCACGGCTGCGCTTAACACGATCAGCTCCCCAGTTTATTCAGAGCAAACAATAGGGGACGGGCACGTCCCGCCTGCGACCGACTAAATGAGGAATTTAAATACTGCACAAGAGACTACGGCGGCTCGGAGGGGGCGGGCTGATTAAAGGCCGCAATATCTGCTTTTCTGGGCAGATGATCCGTCAACTGGATGCAAGAGGAGCTTTATTGACATAATGAGCTGCTAATGCGAGGTTATTCTTACCCAGCAGCGCGCACACACACACACGTTTTAGTGAGCAGAGCACACCTTCTGCACAAACACACGTGTGAACGAGCACACACGGCGTCCCAGCACAGCACCCCTACTGTCGGGTATGGATGGTCGTTCATCAAGCCACATCTGACTCACTGCTGAGAGGAAATGAAATCATGTAGCTCTACTCCTGATGCTGATCCCTCTTGTAAAGGATGGAGATGAGATGTCTTTTCTATCCCAGAGGCCTTCTTGGCTGTTAATTATGTGAATCAGACACAAAAATCCTCACAGGACATGCAGGAAGAATATCGCTCCGAAGGAAAGGTTGGTGACCGGGAAGCTGTGGGAACGTCGGGAGCTCAGAAGAGAAACGGGTTTTTTAACAGATAAGTTCATTCCTGAGTTAAATTCCCACATTTAAAACAGGAACTTGGCCCAAGTCTTTCTAATCTTCATGATAGTTCTGATTACGACTACCTGGGCAGGTCTTTCAACAACCTCAGTTTGGAGAAACAGGGAGTGGTTCTGGGAGCTGGGACCAGCAGTGTCCCGAATGCTCCGTCTCTATGAAATTTGAACATTCTGAAGTATCATTTACAGGATTTGTTATTCCTGTTTCCATCTTTTCCTGCCTCCTCCTCGTCTTGTTGCCGTGGATTTTTTCCGTAGGCGCGGGGAGGAAATGTAGGAGCAGCATCTCGTGGCAAGGAGAACGTTTCTCGTTAGGCTGATATGAATCTCCTGTAAACCAGAAACGTTCTCCTAACGACACCACATAGAAGTGGTTTTAACAAGAAAGGTTCTCAGGATAACGCGTTTAATAACTCTCGCTCTAAAGTAGGGGTGCCCAATCCTGGTCCTGGAGGGCCGGTATCCAGCAGGTTTTAGTTTTAACACACCTGATTTCAATCAGCAGGTGATTAGCAGGCATCTGCTGCACAGGTGATTCAAGCAGAGAAACCACTAAAATGTGCTGGATACTGGCCCTCCAGGACCAGGATTGGGCACCCCTGCTCTAAAGGGTCAAACGCCGACATCTCGTAGGACGTTTGAATCTGGAGATCAGCTGGAGTTGGTCAGAGGAACTCGTTCCTCCAGAGAAATCAGCTCTCACCTGGATTTCTTGTCCACTCAGAGTTACGATACTTCTGTTTGTAGCTGAGGCGCAGCTTTCAAAGTAAAAGTTAGCCCCTCCCACATATTAGAGCTTCTCAGTTTGTAGCAGCCAATCAGGGGGTAGGTGGGCGTGACCAGCTCCAGCTTGTTCTCTTAAAGTGACAGCGCCCTGAAACGGCTCATTCTGGAAGCTCCTGAAACTGTCGAGAACAGAACTGGTGAGATGCTTCAGGTGAGAGGGTTTTTAGAGCAAAGGTTTTCTATCGACCACAAAACCTTTATAACTTTTATAATGTGTCTGCTTAAGGATCTGAAAAAGAACTCGGATCATTTCTGTTTGTTTGGGTTAAGGAAACAAACTATTTCACCTTTACAGGTGTGTCAGCGGCTGCATGATGAACAATAACATCAGTAAATCAATATTTCTACAAAAAAAAAGGAAACAGACAAAA
>SSNS01000166.1:543881-554046 GCA_006937985.1 Aphyosemion australe | reverse complement strand
TTAGTTTTAACACACCTGATTTCAATCAGCAGGTGATTAGCAGGCATCTGCTGCACAGGTGATTCAAGCAGAGAAACCACTAAAATGTGCTGGATACTGGCCCTCCAGGACCAGGATTGGGCACCCCTGCTCTAAAGGGTCAAACGCCGACATCTCGTAGGACGTTTGAATCTGGAGATCAGCTGGAGTTGGTCAGAGGAACTCGTTCCTCCAGAGAAATCAGCTCTCACCTGGATTTCTTGTCCACTCAGAGTTACGATACTTCTGTTTGTAGCTGAGGCGCAGCTTTCAAAGTAAAAGTTAGCCCCTCCCACATATTAGAGCTTCTCAGTTTGTAGCAGCCAATCAGGGGGTAGGTGGGCGTGACCAGCTCCAGCTTGTTCTCTTAAAGTGACAGCGCCCTGAAACGGCTCATTCTGGAAGCTCCTGAAACTGTCGAGAACAGAACTGGTGAGATGCTTCAGGTGAGAGGTTTTCTATCGACCACAAAACTTTTATAACTTTTATAATGTGTCTGCTTAAGGATCTGAAAAAGAACTCGGATCATTTCTGTTTGTTTGGGTTAAGGAAACGAACTATTTCACCTTTACAGGTGTGTCAGCGGCTGCATGATGAACAATAACATCAGTAAATCAATATTTCTACAAAAAAAAAGGAAACAGACAAAAGGTTGATTAATTGTCTCCATGTGCAAAAGGCTGCTGGTATTGATGATCCCAGAGTTAATTATCAGCTGATATTCTCTCAGAGCTGCTGCATGCTAACCACAGGAAACTCATTTCATTTGTTTTTATTTCAAAAACATCAGCTTGTGTGGAACTGGCGCTTTGTAGCATGAATTATTTATGAAATCCTCATCATTTATTGATGATATTGATTTCTACGCGTCTAAATTATGTTTTTAATTCACAGATTTTCCAAAAACTGGTTTAATGAAGCAGGAAAAACATGGAAGAAGCTTTTTTCTACAAAAACATAAAAGTGATGCAGAAAGAGTCAAATAAGGTTAATAGTCTGGATTAATCTAATGATTAATCTAATGATTAATCTAATGATTAATCTAATAACTGCAGTTGTTATTTTCTCAAGTTTGTCTGAAATCTATTTGCTGATCTGACCCCCCCCCCAGAGTAACTCTGTGATGAGGCGAGGAGCTCCTCCACACGACTATTTGTTACCGTATGTCTGGACTCTCTGGACCCACATGGCTCATGTGATCCCTAATGAGCCGGATCAGCTGGGACGGACCGTCCTGGACCTCGGCTCTGAGCCTGCCGGTTTGTTAAACCCGCCCATCATCATCATCATCATCGTAGACGCGCCTCCTCTCAGTGAGTAAACTCTACAAATGGGATGAAGAGTCTTCAGGAGTTCTTCAGAAGATCCGTTCCTCGTCTCCAACCATCTGATCAAAGATTCAGGACATTAATGGCGGAAGAATTAATAACAGAACACCATGCAAAAATCAGCGGGGTGAGTTTTACACGTTCCAGGAGTTCAGCTGCTGTTTTGCTAACTGAACTGTTTTGTTTCACTTTTAGAGTTTTGAGTGCTTTTTTTTTACTTTAAATCACAAAACCTCTATCAACCGTCTCACAGGAGGAGTTTAAACTCGTGAAGTTACCCAGAAGTTTAGCTGCACATCTGACTGATAATTAACTTCAACTGATGCTGACTGCTCCTCTTTGTCTGCTCTGGATATTTTCACGTCTCCAACTTCCTTCATTAGTAACTAAATTAGATTTATCTGAGAAACTGTGCCGTCATTGTTCAGGCAGAGGTGCTTTGTGAGGTCTGGTTCATGTGGGCTAGCTTCCTTCATCCTTCCCAAAAGAGCGGACGCTCCAGAACATCATAATCCCACGGGCCTTTAGCTCAGGGGTCAGCTGAGATCGGTGCGTGGGATTCAGGATCAAAGACGGTCCTGGTGAACTTACCGGAGATCACTTCTGTTTCTCTGGTTTCATGTGACTTCTGGATGTCTGGGTGGCCCAAAACGTTGGTTCTCTGCCAGAAAACCTCCTCTGAAGCTCTGACACGACTCTTTACAGTTTTAATCTTCATCACGTCAGCTTCCCTCACTTTTCCTCCTCTGTTCTCGTCTCCTCAGCATCTCACAGGGTCACTGCTGGCAGTGGCTTTCCTGGCCTCGTTCGGCAGCTCCATGCTCTACGGATACAACCTGGCTGTCGTAAACTCACCTGCAAAGGTTTGTGCTTCTGCTCTAAACTAGTTTAACACACACGGTTAGGCCCTGAAAGTGCCCATCATGTGCTGCAGTGTGGAGTCATGTGGTCCTCTGTGCATCAGCTGCACCGTGTCATTGATGTTCTTCAGTTTTTAATCCATCATGCGCTGCGTTTCGCCTCTCAGCGGTGAATTTGCTGTTAATAAGCGGTGAAGCATTCCTGTTTTGACACAAACGTTTCACCCTGCTGTGTGTGGGAACCCTCTGAGATCCCTCAGGACAGAATCTGATGCTTTAGAGAAAAAAAAACAAAATGTAAACTCAGAAATCCTGAGAACTTCTTTGAATTAAATTGTCCATGGGGAGGAGGGAGGGAGGTCCAGAAAGTGAGGCTCCTCCTGCAAACTCTGAGAAAACAGAATTATTCTGAGCAGAGAAAGTTGTTGTTTCATCTTGACCTGAAACTCCATCATCAGTGGAGCTCAGATTCACCATGGCAACTGCAGGAGAACTGCAAAATAAACAGATTCAGATTTTCTCAACAACAAACTAAAGATGTACCTCCATGTGACCCATGACCTTAAAGCAGATGCAGCATCAGGATTAGTACCTTCATTAAAAACTGCTGCTGTCAAGCCTCTTCCAAAGAAAAGCAAACTAGACCCCTTAGAGATGAATAGTTATAGACCCATCTCTAGTCTTCCCCTCATTGGGAAAATTGTTGAAAAAGCAGTTATGATCCAGCTGAACAACTTCCTGGAGACAAACAACCTCCTGGATGGTTTTCAGTCAGGCTTCAGACAACACCACAGCACTGATTAAGGTATTAAATGACATCCGTATGAATACAGATTCAGGCAAAACATCTGTTTTAGTGATGCTCGATCTCACTGCAGCTTTTGAGACTGTGGATCACAACATCCTATTAGATAGACTCATAAACTGGGTGGGACTATCAGGTACAGTCCTTAGTTGGTTCCAATCATACCTTGCTGACAGGGGTTATGTTGTTTCTATTGGTGAACATAGATCAAAGCAGATCACTATGACATGTGGTGTCCCACAAGGCTCCATTCTTGGGCCACTGCTCTTCAACCTCTACATGCTCCCCCTGGGTCAGATCATATACAACAACAACATTGCCTATCATAGTTATGCAGATGACACCCAGATCTATCTAGCTCTATCACCTAATGAATCCAGTCCCCTAGACTCACTCTGTCAGTGCCTAGAGCAAGTCAATGACTGGATGAAGTCAAGTTTCCTTCAGTTAAACAAAGACAAGACAGAAGTTATTGTCTTTGGGAGTAAAAAACCGAGGATGGAAGTTATTGCTCAACTTGGCTCTAGAGGAATAAAGACTAAGACTCAGGTTAGAAACCTTGGTGTTACCATTGACTCAGACCTGAGCTTCACTGGTCACATTAAGGCTATAACCAGATCAGCGTTTTATCATCTCCATCAATTAGCAAGACTCAGAGGTCTCATGTCGAAACAAGACCTAGAGAAACTCATTCATGCGTTCATCTCCAGCAGACTAGATTATTGCAACGGTCTCCTGACTGGTCTTCCAAAAACAGCCGTATAACAACTGCAGCTCATTCAGAATGCTGCTGCTAGGGTCCTAACGAGAACTAAGAGAACTGAGCACATCACCCCTGTTCTAAAAACTCTGCACTGGTTACCAGTAAACTACAGAATCGATTTTAAAGTGCTTCTACTAGTCTATAAATCACTCAATGGTATGGGGCCTAAGTACATGTTGGATCTCCTTCCAGTATCTACACCTAGCAGGGCTCTCAGATCCCTAGACAGCAGTCAGCTGGTAGAACCTCGGGTCAGAACCAGACAGGGAGAAGCTGCTTTTAGTCACTATGCTGCTCATAGATGGAATCAGCTTCCTTATGACCTCAACCAGGCCCCAACTCTAGTAACTTTTAAATTAAAATTGAAAACTTTCATGTATTCATCAGCCTTTGAATGAATGTTTCTTATGCTGCCCACTGTCGCTACATGCTTACTTATTATGAGGATTGTATCAACACACAGACACTAGTCAGTGTCTTGATGCAATCTGCTGGGTTCCTTATATAGGAAACTTTTTTCTGATTGGCTTAATGAACTAAACTGTATTGGAATGTTTACTTTGTGAAGAGCCTTGAGACGACTCTTGTCATGATTTGGCGCTATAGAAATAAACTCAATTGAAATTGTGTGTGTGTGTGTGTGTGTGTGTGTGTGTGTGTGTGTGTGTGTGTGTGTGTGTGTGTGTGTGTGTGTGTGTGTGTGTGTGAGCATTCATGTGTGTGTGTGTGTGTGTGTGAGCATTCATGTGTGTGTGTGTGTGTGTGTGTGTGTGTGTGTGTGTGTGTGTGTGTGTGTGTGTGTGTGTGTGTGTGTGTGTGTGTGTGTGTGGGTGTGTGTGTGTGTGTGTGTGTGTGTGTGTGTGTGTGTGTGTGTGTGTGTGTGTGTGTGTGTGTGTGTGTGTGTGTGTGTGTGTGTGTGTGTGTGTGTGTGTGTGTGTGTGTGTGTGTGTGTGTGTGTGTGTGTGTGTGTCTGTGTGTGTGTATGTGTATGTGTGTGTGTGTGTACATGTGTGTACATGTGTGTGTGTGTGAGTCGTTGATAATCTAATATTTTTATGTAAATCAGCATTAATGATGAAGTGTGAGTTCCCAGTTTGTCTGCTGCCGTCTGAACGATGTTAACGTGGTGAACCGTCTCCTCCACCAGTTCATCAAAGCTTTCTACAACCAGACGTTATCTAATAATCATGACTGGACTCCAAGTCAGCATTACCTCACCATCTTGTACGCCCTGACCGTCTCCATCTTTGCCATCGGTGGGATGATCGGTGCGCTGCTGGTGGGCAAACTCGTCACTAAATATGGAAGGTTGGCGTTCTTGGATGAATCATTTTGTGTAACGGTTTCTGAGATCAATGAGCTAAAACGGTTGGTCGTGTCCCAACAGAAAAGGGACTCTGGTGAGATCCACCATCCTGGTGTTTATTGGAGGAGCTTTGATGGGCTTCAGCAGGTGGTGCAGAAACCCTTCCATGGTCATCGCTGGACGCTTCATCACAGGAGTGCACTCAGGTGGGACCAACTCATTCCCAAAAGTCAACAGGACAGTCGTATGTGCCTACGTCTGCTCATGGCTCACATCTAAATGGTCCAAAGTTGATGCCAGAGCTCCATTCCTGAGCTGACGCCATCTTTTTGCTCCATTGCAGCTCTGTCATGGTTCTAAGCCGGCTCACATCTAACTACAAACATACAGAGCTGTGATTGGCCCAGCCAGCACTTAGCCTAGCCAATGGCAGACCTGCTGAGACCACAATGGAGCGTGGTCGGCCAACCTGCAGAGCCAAATCTTTGCTACTGCTATGTTTGTCTAGAGGCTGGTTTGGTACAAGCAGATTAGAACTTTTGATGCTGAGGCCTGCAGAACATCGATCTAGTCATGTTGACCCCAGAAAGGTCACCTAATCCTCTACATGTCTGTTCCTCACACTGAAGCAGATGTGTTCTTTGTCTGTGCTGTTTTCTCCTGAACAGGAATCTCCCTCAGCGTGGTGCCGATGTACCTCGGTGAGATCGCTCCAAAGAACCTTCGAGGCTTCCTGGGTCTGATTCCCAGCATCCACATTTGTCTTGGAGTTTTTATCGCTCAGGTCCTGGGGCTCTCCGAGCTGCTGGGGAAGGTAATGACTAAAATAACTCTACCACCTACTGTATATACCCATTAACATGTTATGTTAAACCATCACTTTTACATAATTGACCAAACAGTAAATACTATGTTTACAATGGGACAGCTTGTATCTCGTTCTTTCGTTCTCTACCCAAAGCTCGTGACCATAGGTGAGGGTAGGAACGTAGATCGATCGGTAAATCGAGAGCTTCGCCTTTCGGCTCAGCTCTCTCTTCACCACGACAGACCGGTACAACGCCCGCATCACTGCAGACGCAGCACCAATCCGCCTGTCGATCTCACGCTCCACCCTTCCCTCACTCGTGAACAAGACCCCGAGATACTTAAATGGTCTGTATTTGTATAGCGCCTTCTTAGGGTTCTACAACCCCCCAAGGCGCTTCACAACACAATCAGTCATCCACACATTCACACACTGGTGGGGATGAGCTACATCGTAGCTACAGCTGTCCTGGGGCGCACTGACAGAGGCGAGGCCTGCCGTACACTGGCGCCACCGGTCCCTCTGACCACCACCAGCAGGCAAGGAGGGTTAAGTGTCTTGCCCAAGGACACAACGACAGCGACAGACTGAGCGGGACGCAGACCTGCAACCTTCCTTTTGCAAGGCGGCCACCATCGCCCTTGAACTCCTCCACTTGGGGCAGGACCTCGTCCCTGACCTGGAGAAGGCATTCTACCCTTTTCCGACTCAAGACCATGGTCTCGGATTTAGAGGAGCTGATTCTCATCCCAGCTGCTTCACACCCGGCTGTGAACTGCTCCAGCGAAAGCCGGAGATCACGTTCTGACGAAGCCAACAGGACCACATCATCTGCAAAAAGCAGAGACCTGATCCTTAGGCCACCAAAACGGATCCCCTCACCACCTTGGCTGCACCTAGAAATCCTGTCCATAAAAGTTATGAACAGAATCGGTGACAAAGGGCAGCCTTGGCGGAGTCCAACTCTCACCGGAAACGAGCCCGACTTACTGCCGGCAATGCGGACCAAGCTCTGACACTGGTCGTACAGGGACCTGTTTACAGGTCAACGTTGCTGTGAGGCTGTTGTGGTGTTTTACTCCAGTCCTGTGTGTGGTGATATTTTTCCATGTAGGAGGAGTACTGGCCTCTGCTCCTCTCCCTTGTGATGCTTCCTACCATGGTCCAGCTGATGCTGTTGCCATGGTTTCCAGAGAGTCCACGGTACCTGCTGATAGAGAAAGGAAATGTGCCCGCAACCATTGCAGGTTTGAGATTCTTTTGTTTTTTTGCAATTCTCATTAAAGTTTATTAAAGTTCAGTGAAAAAACGTTTTTACTTGTTAATCTTGAAATACGATTATACTGAATGTAAAAACGGTCTCCTCCACCTATCTCCTGCAGTAGCTTCTGATAGAAAATAGACTCTAGGTGAAACTCTAGGATTAGAAAATCCTGACAGATCTACGTCACACTGTCACTGAACATTCATGGACTCACCCATCTGGACTCACGACGGGGAAGGCTGTTGTTGGTTTAGCGTCCAGGAAACAGCAGAGAACGTCTGGGCTAGTAGAAGCTAACCATTAGCATTAGCAACTCCACAGCATGGAAGAACTTCTGAATATCATGAATACTAAAGACTCCTGCAGTCTTATACCCCCCCACTCCTCTGATTCCTGAAACAAGAGCGCCAGAGGATTCATTCACTCTAGAGACCACAGCAGATTTATGGAGAAAGCAAGTTCTTGGTCCTCAGTGACCTGCTCCATGCTTGATGGACATTCATGTCCTGATCTGATTCCTTCCTTTCTCCAGCCCTGAAGTGGTTTCGTAGGAGAGGAAACATCCAGGCCGAGGTTGATGAGATGCAGGAGGAGCAGCGCTCCCTCTCCTCCATAAAGACCCTCTCGGTCAGCCGTCTGCTGATGGACCGCTCCGTCCGCTGGCAGGTCCTCACCATCGTGGTGGTCAACATCGGCATGCAGCTGTCTGGCATCGATGCGGTGAGTGAATGAACGGTTAGTTATCGTTTTCATGTTAATGTGCAAAAACCGCAAACTTAAATAAAAACACAGATCCCAGCTGTGTTCTTCTCATCTGACCATACAGTATATCTCACACACACACACACACACACGCACGCACGCACGCACGCACGCACGCACGCACGCACACACACACACACACACACACACACTTGCTGAAGCTGAAGGTGACACAACCACGCCTCATTATCTCTCTCAGCTTAGCCTCGTCTAATGAGCTCTAAACCATCAGAACTTTGAGCTTCTTGCTTTTCCTGGACGGCAGCTTGAGGAGCGCTGGATCAGCCACTCCCACTCACGCTCCCAGTCCCGGCTGGATCAGCCACTCCCAGTCCCGGCTGGATCAGCCATTCCCACTCACGCTCCCAGTCCCGCCTGATCCTCCCACTCACGCTCCCAGTCCCGCCTGATCCGGACAGGAGCGCTGGAAGGCGTTGGTCACACAGATGAAGTGGTGTTCCCAGCTGGAACACAAATGCATCTAAAAGTGAGACTAAAGTAATGAATGAAGCGACGTGTCGGCTCTCATTCAGGAATAATCGGTCAGGTGGTTTTTCTTTAGTCTTTTGATCAAATAAAACCTATTCGTGTTTTTTCTGCTCTAAACGGGACGTTCAGGTCCAGCTAACAAGCTGCAGAGCCCATTTGGACCTTTTACTTCCAAACATGCAGGGAGCCTGTGATGCTTCAGCCGTGGTTAAAGGTCAGCTCTGGCGTTTAGACCGTGGTCACCGGGGGCGGGAGAATAATGGACGCCCACGAGGGGCGGAGCAGGCGTTTCCAGATGTTTTAGTTTTTTATTCTGAGATTAGAAAAACGTTTAAAAAGTTTATCACAAATAAACGTTTAAGGCAGAACTTCTGTTTCTACCCAACATACGGTACCCTAACCCACAAAAACACGAGAATGACCTGAGTTACTTAATGAATTATTCTACTAAAGCTTTAGTTTATGTCCGTCTACATTTATGAGGGTCCCCTTTTACCCTACCTTGTTTTTCATTTATCACAGAACAGGAGCTCAAACCACAGTAAAGATCTGTGTTGATTATAAATCAGAATATATTATTTTAAAATGACGTGCAAAGAAAGGATGTTTAAAAGTCTAAAACAGAAGGAAAATCTTGTTTTTTTACTGAAAGTCTCTTTAGAAAATTGAAAGCTGATGATTGATCTTGGTTTGTAGGCGTACGTAGGTAAAACTGTTTATGGAGCACCTTGGTCAGAAGCTGCTGCATAAAGGAACATTACAACAAAAACATGGATACAACTAAAACAACTTCAGTGTGGAGAGAAGAGAGCGTGGTGGAGGCAGGCCATGGTCACATGACCTCTGGGAGCTGCTCTGAACATACATCTGCAGACATCCCATAATGTTTGCTGGAGTTTGTTTAGTTAAGACCCTTTAAGGTAGAACCGAGGCTCTATATTTACCCACGAGTGGACCAATGACGCGCTGTGACATCAGACGACCCGTAGACGGTCCAGCGAGGACACGTTGAGACGAGAGAAGAAGGAGTTGCAATAATCTAACTGAGAAGAAACAAAAGCACAAATTACCATTTCTGATCGGGAGATAATGTTACGCAATTTGGCGATGACAGAAGCAAGAGTGAAGAAGAGAATAAACTAAAGCCAGGGTCAAAGTTCACCCCAAGGCTGCCTGATGGTGGGCCTTTGGGTTTAAGAGGCTAACGGACCGACTACTCCCATTATTTGAATTTTTAGGGTTTTCTGGAGCTTTTGGCCATTTAATATTTTACACGATCAAAAACAGTTATGTGAGTTTAGAGACCGCTTAAAGGTACGGTTCAGTGAGAAACGTGTAATACTTGTTATTTCTGCCTCTAACGGGTCACTCTGAGTGTTTCCTGCAGGCTGAACATGAAAATAGTCTCCTCCACCTACCTCCTGCATTAGCTTCTGATAGAAAATAGACTCTAGGTGAAACTCTAGGATTAGAAAATCCTGACAGATCTACGTCACACTGTCACTGAACATTCATGGACTCACCCATCTTGACTCACGACGGGGAAGGCTGTTGTTGGTTTAGCGTCCAGGAAACAGCAGAGAACGTCTGGCTAGTAGAAGCTAACCGTTAGCATTAGCAACTCCACCACACAGCAGAACTCCTCCAGGCTTGTGTTATTGGTGGAGATAAAACATCAACGTTGCAGAGCAAACAGAGTCAGTGGTAGAGTCGTGTTGCTGTTAGCCAATCAGAGGAGAGATGTCCACATATCAGGAAGTAA
>SSNS01000166.1:475936-497955 GCA_006937985.1 Aphyosemion australe | reverse complement strand
AACAGCACCAAGAGTCAATAATCCACCCAGAGGAGGAGGAAGAATAAAGTTTTTACCTAAGCTAAAGGAGAATGTCATGTTCTTGTGTCCGTTGTTGTCCGACAGAACACGGTGCAGTCTCCTCCTAATTTCAAGCAGCATGTCACCGAGCAGAGCCGGCTGTCGGACCGGATGAGCCGCAGGCTGACCCGAACCTACCAGCTGTACAGCAGAACCAGCGGGAAACACGTCCAGGTTATGGCCAACAAGAGGGTCAACGCCAACGGGGACGACGGGGCGGTGCACGGTAGGACCGTCTCTCTACTTTTACGTGAATTATCGCGAGATCAGACCTTTAAATCTTCCTGAAAACACGCCTGCGTGTTTAAAACCATCAGGAAAGAGTCCAATCTAAAAGGAATCCAGCTGACAAACATGGAGTTTGTTCAAACTCAACGAAGCAGAGGACGCTGTTGAAAAGCTACATAAATTTTCTGGTTTTTGAGCCAAGAGAAACTGTTTTTATGGCCTTATAGATCATTTAGTCCCTCTGTGCGTTACGGCCTTGACACCTGTCACAGAAGGATCTTTTTCCTGAACTTCAAGCAAAGAAAACCTCCCATCATCATCATCATCATCATTTCTACCCATCTCCCCTCCTCTTGGATCCTGACTTTATGGGGAGTTTTCACTGCTGAACAACTCCGTGTATGACTCCATTTATAGGAAGCGGTGAAATCAGCATCTTTCCTTTCTACCTTTTCCATTCCTCCTTTGAGCACATTTGTCTTTTTCATCTCCTCTCACGTTCACACAGAGAGTCATCTTAAGTGGGTGTCACTCTTGTAACTGACCCAAATCCGACCGTTGCTCTGTGCTTGTGGTTGTGGCCGCGGTGTTCTCACTCTGAGCTGCATCATTTAGCACGCGTTCAACAGCCCCCCTGCAAAAATCACTGGTTGGTGCTGCTCCGGAGAGCTCTGTTGGACCGCGGGGGTTCAGGGAGACGTCATGTTATCTGAAATGGTTGTCGGATGATTTTGTGTCATTTTGGTGTCGTTTAACGACGGAATCGTTGTGTTTTCCTGCAGCCAAACTGGAAGTGGAGACGGATTCTTTTGGGAGCCGAGTTCGCATTAAAGGGGTGAAGACAGGATACTACATATGTATGAACAAGAGGGGGAAGCTGATTGGAAAGGTAATCTGGAATGCTGTGGCTGCAGACGGCCGCTGTGACTTGGAAGTGTTTTTCCAGATTTGCAGCACGTTGCTGAGACTCATCTGAAGTCTGAGCAGCAGTCCTAAGGCTTTCAGAAGGGATGCTCCAAGTCCTGGAAAACTGTCCCAAACTTGTTTTGTTTTCTTTTAGAGAAAAGGACGAGGCAAAGATTGCATCTTCACAGAGATCGTGCTGGAAAACAACTACACGGCGCTCCAGAATGCCAAGTACGAGGGCTGGTACATGGCTTTCACCCGCAAAGGCCGCCCACGCAAGGCCTCCAAAACCAAGCAGCACCAGAGGGAGGCCCACTTCATGAAGCGCCTACCGAGGGGACACTTGCTGAGCGACAGGAGGCCGTTTGACGCCCTTCCTCTGCCCGTCCCCGTGCAGCCCTTCAGCAAGCGGACTAAACATTCCCACCAGCAGCGCTCTGGGGGACGCTGAAGCCAGAACCAGAACCACTCCAGGATGTGCTCGGAGACTAGAGACATGAACGTTCAAGTGCCCGTACACTTTTGCCTCGTTTGTGGATTTCTTCTGTAATCTTGTTTCTGGTACTGGACTTTATGTAAACTATCTAACCTGTTAGTTATTTACAGAGCGTAGGAAGGGTTTGGTGTTAAATCAGGGCATTGAAGGTACTGGAGCGCTCGACCGGTTAGACGTTAGCCAGCTCAGCAGCAACGAATGTTTAAAAGAGAAATGATGGAGCTGGATGTGGCAGCTATCTGTGGTTACAGCCTCGGAGTCTCACTTGTTCACAGACCAAGCTCCCTTCAGAGGCAGCGTGGAACATGTAACCTGTTGTTTTCTACATATATGGATATATTTTTACTGTAAAAATGTAAAATACATCAGATGATGGACATATTTATTGTAGAGTGTATATTAAAACCACTAAAGAATAAAGCTGTTTGGCTTTTCTCTCCACTTGGTCGCCCTGAAAAAAGATTCTTCTTCTCCTTCGAGCTGAAGACCCAGATGACTGAGGGGCGATATCTGTGACAGGCTGCTGAATTCAATGTGCTCAGCAAGTGAGACTCGGGCCTGAATGGGCCGAGCTATGCATTAAAAGCGATGAGGTCAGCCCACCATTTTGGCTCAAACAAAGGTTACCACCATGTAGTTGCATTTCTCACGATCGCACACCGTAACCCTCTGATCAAATGGGCCCTTTGTGGACGCTCAAATAAAAGGGCATGTTATACAATAGTGGGTTCGAATAATAACACGAGGAGGGGTCAGTTATCAAAAAGAAGCCAGTCACACAGGGAGGGGTGAGGCGGGGGGGCTGCTGGAGAGGAAGCAGAAAAAGCACCAGGGCCTGTGTGGCAAATGTGGCATCAAGTGAAAGAGGGGGAACGGCTGGGAAGAGGCGTTCGGGAATGAAAGGGAGGCAGAAAAGAAAACTCTCTTCCCAGACGCAGCTGAGCATGACCGTCAGAGGCCAAACGACAGGAAGACCCGGGTCCGTGCAAACCGCTGCTTTCTGCCTCTAATCCTGCAAACGACAACATTAAACAGCTTTTTCATCTGGTACATCGTCAAATAAACAACAAATATCTGAAACCAGTGGTTTTTAGTCACTTCACAGTTAACAGCTAAATCCAGCAACAATGCAGGCTGCTGTAAATGTTTTCTTGTATCCCATCCTCTCCCATCTGGAAGAAGACGAGGAACAATGGTGAGAGGGACCTGTGGTTTTGTCTCTGCTTTCTGCACTTGCTCTCTGGGTTTGGACAAGCGGGAAAAAAATGTTAGGAATCACGAGGCTGGAAGGGGCTATATTTAAAATGTCCACTTCCAACAGATACTCTTGTTTTTTTCCAACAAGACATGATTTTTCCTCCTAATTGGAAGTAGATTATTTTATCTTCCCGTCAGGTTTAAACTAAAACCCAGAGGACATCACGATAAAGTCTAGAAATAACCTTTTATTCCTAAAGCTGCGTGTGTTAAAGTCAAGGCGGCTCGCTGGAGTAACGATAAAAGCAGCTTCAGCGATGCTTTCAGGGTGGCCGGCGGCGTGCACGGACATAAGGGGATTCATTTAACACAAATGAGGCGTCTTCCTAACTGTGACCTCGGAACGAACGAGGATGGAGCTTTGTGTGTTCGGAGTGTTTTACAAGGACATCAGTGAAAAGAGAGCTGTAGGTTGTGTGACCCTCGTAACACCACCCCCACCAGAAAAAAAAAACAACACCAGCACACCTCGAGAATTCAAAGTTCAGGTGAAATTAAAGACAAAATGTATTTAGACAAAATAAATCCAACAAAGTCTTAAACCAACAGAATAATTGTATTCTTTCAGACGAGTTTCAGCTCTAAAATGATGAAAATGGTCACAAAAGCATTCAACTGGAGAGAAGGCACTGAGAATTTAATCCTCCAACAGGAGCCTTTGTGTGAGTGAAACGTTCTCAGGGTCTGTCCTTCAAAAGCAGCTGGTAATTGTTGTTGTTGTTGTTTTTCTCACTGAGTTTTACAGTCAGCGTCTCCTTCAGCCGCCCCCTTCAGGTTCTTCAGCTCCTTCAGGAGTTCCGTCTCCAGCGTTAGGACGTCTTTGGGCTTCGTGTACTGATAAATAAATAAGAAAAGCATCCATTCCTGAGCCTGACTCCTCATGAAGATATGCAAAGTAAATAAAAGAAAAGCTAACTGAATCTGAGTATTAAAAGTAAAAAAGAATCTCACTAATGATTGATACAGATTATGGGTTTGAGGAGATTCTCTTATAATTTGAAAACAAATATAATTTTCCTACAGTTTTGCAGATGATGCTGTGTTGAACACGTCTGAAATGAATAACTTTAAATGTGTCAATCAGTGAGCTGTTCAATAATAAAAGGTAAAGATATGAATCCTGTTTTCTCAGACTTACGCTGATAATCAAAGTGTTATTGGCGTGCGTGAAGCTCAGCGCAGAGCTCTCGAGTGGCAGCTGGCTTCGATCAAGATCAGGAATACTGAACTTCTTATAATACCTGGGGAGACAAGAGGAGTGTCACAGGTCAGTCCTGCAGCTCACAGAGAAACGTGCTGTAAACAGCGCCATCTTTAGGAAAGATGGGAGGATTGCACACAAGTGTGCTCAGAATGATCCAATAGCTAGTAGTCCATTTAAATGTACTTTTTATTTGAGGTCTTGACGATGATGCATCTCTCAGGAGGCTCCACAGAAACACTGAAGACATCTCTGGGGTAGGGAAGGTTACGGATTCTCCACTGAAAGCTGTGTTTTGTGTCTTTACGCATGAAAACGGGCTGAGGAAGCAAGCCAGAACAAAAAAAAACTTTATTTCCACAGCTATGATGGTTCAATTGCAAAACAACTTTAACATATAATAGAAAAAAAAACTTACATTGGAGCAATTTTCTTTGATCACATCAGAGTCCAGAGATGCCGTTAAGTTAAATGGCTCTCCAACTTCCACCTGCCAGGCGCTTTGAACTCCCAGTGTGCTTTTATGGCGCCACTTCCTTACTATTGTGCAAAAAATGTTGCGTTTTTTTTATCATAAACTAATCCAGCGTATTGAACCGATGTGTGTAACTGGCACCGTGCTGTGAGAAACTAGAAATATGTTGCTTACCAATGAGCTCATCTGTCTTCACGTCATATTCTTCAGCCATTTCTTTTCCATCTGCAAAGAGGTAGTGGATCTTTCTTTTTCCTGGAGGTGAAATCCAAACACATTTTGGAAAATCTGATTATAGGAAGTTTGAGAAATGATATGTGAAATAATTTCTTTATTGAGATGGAAAACTTTGGTGAAATCATATATAAAAACACCTAGAAGATGCAAAAGGTTTCATTTGTCCCAAGAAATCTATTTCTTAATAGAAAAGGATGATGTAAATGTATTGCATGATGACTAAAGGGTTTTTAAGAGTATAATGCTCACCATCTTCTACTGCACTCTTGTGGTCATATCACAGCATAGAAGCTTGAATGGACTTACAATGATGCTTTGAAATCATCACTAAAGAGCATCTAAGGCTCATTGTTTGTAGGTAAATGGTAAATGGCCTGTATTTGTATAGCGCCTTCTTAGGGTTCTACAACCCCCCAAGGCGCTTCACAACACAATCAGTCATCCACCCATTCACACACACATTCACACGCTGGTGGGGATGAGCTACGGTGTAGCTACGGCTGCCCTGGGGCGCACTGACGGAGGCGAGGCTGCCGAGCACTGGCGCCACCGGTCCCTCCGACCACCACCAGGCGGGTTGAGTGTCTTGCCCAAGGACACACAGCGGCATTCTCTGGCCGGAGCCAGGATCGAACCTGCAACCTTCCGATTAGTGGACAACCCGCTCTACCTCCTGAGCTACTGCTGCCCTAGGTGCAGGAGCCAACATATTTTAAACCTTTACAAACATATGTATTTATTTGCATTCTAACTAAACCATTAAGTTAAATTGGGTTGCTCAGAGAGCAATATGACATCATGTAAAAGTGTTACGATACATCCAACTATGTGCTAGCAACACCCCAAAATGTGATCTATAAAACACTTACTTTATATTTACAATTGTAAATGTTTGGTCTTTTTGTTTGTTATTGCATGAACCGACATGTCTGGAGTAAATAATGAGCTAATTCAATGTTTCTCCGGTTAGAGAAAACATTGGTTGTTTTATTTAGATAAAATATCACTTTCAAAGACAAAACAACGGGCACTCAGTGAAATGTTCATTTCAATATTATATTTATTTTAAAAGTAACACGATTTCACATTATACTCGTGCTAGTTTAGCTGTTTGATGGATTACTCCGTTAGCTCGTTGCCTAGTAACGCTGGCTAGCTTTAAAGCTAGCTATCAATTAGAGTTGTAGAGAAGAATGCCAGCTTGTCTGGAACATATAAAAGTTAACTATCAAACAAATGCAATTTCGTTTGAAATATGCTATTAATTCTATTTTTTATTTACCGTCATGGATCAATGCCGTTTTCTTTGCTGATTTTAGAACATCGGTCCAACTTCGCTTAGCCATGCTTTCAAGAGGCGTTCTTTAAAGCAACTTCCGGGATCAGTGCGTAACCACAGCAACCAAAGTCAACACCTGGTCAACACACACAAAAGAAAAAAATATAAACATTCATTTGGACTTTTTAAAATATATAATAATAACAAAACTATTATATAAAAATAACTGTGTGTGTGAGTTTTTAAAAATGTAATGTTAAAGTTTACCAAAAACTAAACGGAACCGTTTGAACCGGAAGTGAAACATTTAAATAGACTTTCTAAGTTCCTGTTTGTATGGTTCCGCCTGAGCGGGGGTGAGAGCTGAGGTTTTACTATTTAAACGGTTTAAATATGCGAATATGTTTTGAGATCTAGTGTGGTATGCGTGTATTTTACTTTTTGTATTAATGTAATTAAACGGTGTAAATACTGACTGGTAGATGTGTCCTAGGTTAGCTACCTTTAGCCTTAGCTAGCTGACCATACTTTCCCCTTAGATAACGCGTTTTATGTTAGCATAAACTAAACATCTCACAATGTTTCGCTAACCCTTTATAGCCTACTAAGGTTAAGCTGCATAAGTGCTAACGAAAAAATGAGAAACTTTAAATGTATATGTTTTCTTATGCTGTTGTTGAAGTAAAAATACTTGTACAGTACACTATTAGAGTATATTTTAGTATTAAGGTTGACTTCATATTGAAACTTCTAATGTATTACAGGGATAACTGTTACAGATGGCATAGTTTACAGATTACAGGACATTTTTGTAAGACTTCACACCAACTCACATCAAACATCTAGATGTTACTGAAATAATCATAGATGGACCTGTTGTACTGAAGTTTAATGTGTGGGAAGAAGTCAGGGTTTAGTATCATTGATACAGATACATTTAAAAGCTTTGTAAAAGTAAAGTTTGAATATAACTGCATCACCTTTAATAGGTGTAATAGAAAATGAAGCAGGGGAATGTGTAGTAGTTCTCGCATAGAAATAAAAAAAACTCACGTGATTTAACTATTTTGTTAAATTACTCAGATTTGCTCCTGCTACCTCTGATGTATTTTATTTATAGACGAGCTTTTGGAGTTTTTATGATCCTAAATCTTTTGTTTTTTTTTTTTTAGATTTTCCATCAGATAGGGTGGCACAGATTGACTCTGAGGTGTTTTCTGTCACCTGCAGAATCAAACTTTAATTCAGTATTTGTTTCTGTAATTTATATTTGATCAAGATAAGAGGTTTGAAAACTGCAGCTAAATGCAAAATATTAATCATACTGGCATGCAGTGATGTTTTATAAAGGTTTTGAATTTAATGTATGCTGCAAGAATTAAGATTTGCTTCAGATTGTTGGGTTGTTCCCTCTTATATATACAGTCTTTGGTTGTTCCCAGTTTAATGCTGAGTTTTAAGCCACTGTTTGTTTACTTTATGCCTCAGGCCATTGGCTCCTCTCGTCTACAAACAAGATGGAGCCTCGCCACGGGATCATGAAAGCTTTCCCTAAAGTTAAAAGAGCTAATGTACTACAGGGAAAGGATGCACCTATGCCAAAGAGGAAACCCGATGAGTGTAACGTCACAGGTGATCAGTCTGATTTTATGTACATTAAAGCAACAACTTGTGAAACAACTGTTACTTTTAAATTGATTCATAGAGAGCTGATAAGAGAAAATACATTATGTTATTCCTCCAAATAAATAAAATATTCTCTTTGCTTGTTGTATTCTTTTTTTATTTTGCTCCAGGAAATGTTTTTAACGGCGTCACAGCGTACCTTCTGCCTGCTGGAATTGGAAATGCCAGATGCCAGATCTTCCAGAGACAAATCCAACAGAATGGAGGGCAGGTCCAGAGTTTCCTGAGTCCCAGCGTCACTCATGTTGTTGTGGATGACAGCATGGACTGTGACAGAGCGCTTCGCTTGCTGAAAGTGGATTGTGTGCCCTCTGGTGTCCATCTGGTGAAATGCAATTGGTTGAGCCTGTGCATCAGTGAGAAAAACCTGCTGGATGTAGACAACTACAGCCTTCTTTTACCCGCAAGGTTCCTAACAGTATTTATTAACTCTTATTTGTTTTCTCTTGTTTCATTAGGTGTTTTTCTCCTACTGTTAAGTGTCCTTGGGTGTCCTAAAAGACGCTTTGAAATATTATTATTATTATTATTATTATCATCAGATATTTAGTCATGATGAATTTCTTGGTTTTGGGATTTGTGGCCGTTTTCTACATTCTTTAAAGGGGACATATAATGCAGAACTCACCTTTTGTGCTGCCATGTGGGCCTCTACTGCCTCTAGAAACTCTCCAAATGGAAAACAATAACCTGTCAATTCATTTTCTGCCAGTGTTTGATTTATGTGCCTAAAACAAACTGTTTCCAAAAGTCCCTGGTTGTGATGTCACAAACAGGAAAATTAGAACCACCTCTCATGTTCAAGAGAGAACTGCTGCTGGAGGATGAGTGGGCGTGGCCACCTCCGGCTTGTTTTCTTAAAAATGACCTGAAACGGCTCATTCTGTTGAGAATAAAATGGCTGAAATCACTTTAGGTGAGAGGGATTAGTACAAAGAACTTCATAAACATGTTTTGTATCGACCAGAGAACTATTATAAACTTAAGGGGAAAAAACTCATATGTCCCCTTTAAACGCCACATTTATGGTATTTTAATACACAATTATAATTTCTATTAATGATCCATTTTATGTGTTTATCAAGGGATTCAGAGACAAAGCTTGAAAATACAGAAAAGGAATCTGAAAATGTCAAACCTGGGACAGAAGCTGCTGTGACGCCAGTGGAGACCAAACAAGAGGAGACTAAAGACATGGTGGGTTCCCAGGCCTCGTCGTTTTTATTTGTTTCAAAGATGAAACTAAACTTTTTGTTTTATCATCATTACAGCTTTATATCCCATCCTGCTCCCAGACTGTCCCAGAGAGTAAAGAAGTGCGTCCAGACGAGGATGGTGTCTCTCAGAGTGACCTGGAAGCTCTCATCACTGGTCAGCACCCAAAGGTCGAGACTCCCAGCTACAGCCCAAACCCCAGTCCAGATGCTGCTGCTCAGAAACCGGTGTCGGGGAAGTGGGTCTGCGCCCAGTCTTCTCAGTCTAAAAGTGAAAACTTCAACAAACACATCACAGACAAGCTTGAAGTGCTGGCCAAAGCCTACACGCATCAGGGGGACAAGTGGAGGGCACTGGGCTACTCCAAGGCTGTCAACGCTCTGAAGAGCTACCACAAGCCTGTGGCATCATACCAGGTAATCCAGAAGCTCTCAGGGGAATCCTTCTGAAATCACCTGATAGTACAGAGACATCCAACTTTTGTTTGGTGACAGGAGGCTTGTCAGATTCCCGGAATAGGAAAGCGCATGGCTGACAAAATTGAAGAAATAATGGAGAGCGGCCACTTGAGGAAGCTAGATTACATCGGAGAGGACGTTCCAGTTCTGGAGCTTTTCTCCAACATCTGGGGAGCAGGATCTAAAACGGCTCAACTTTGGTACCAACAGGTGAAAAAACACACACACTTCACTGAGATGATAATATTCTGGTCATGGTTCTAGATGAACAAGCAAAGGTACCTGGGAAATGTGCAGCACTTGTGTGTAATGCCTTAATGAATGAATACAAGTTACCAGTTAGGATTTACTTAGCATTAGCATGGTTAAAGTTAAAGTCCCAAGTCATCGTCACACACTGGTGAAATTACATCTCCGCATTTGACCCATCCCCATGGTGGGGAGCGGTGAGCTGCAGCTGTGGCTGCGCTCGGGAACTATTTGGTGGTTTAACCCCCCGATCCATCCCCTTAGTGCTGAGTGTCAAGCCAGGAGGCATTGGGTCCCACTTTTTCAAAGTCTTTGGTATGACCCGACCGGGAATCGAACCCCGATCTCCCAGTCCCGGGGCGGACACTCTACCACTAGGCCACCGGAGCTGGTAATGGTGATGGAGCAGCTGATACAACTTGTGCCTTGCAACAAGAAGGTTGCAGGTTTGAATCCCGGCCCTTCTGTGTGGAGCTGGCATGTTTTCCCCATACATGCATGAGTTGTCTCCGGTTTCCTCCCACAGACCAAAAACATGCAGGTTAGACTAAACGTAGAGTCTAAATAGGTGTGAGTGTGTGACTAGATGTTTGTCTCTGGTTCCTGTGATGGACTGGAGATTTGTCCAGGATGTCCCCGGCTCCCTGTGGTCCTGGTGAAGAGAAGCGGATTTTGATGGATTTATTTATTATGTCTTTATTTATAGCAACATCTTTTCCACCAGCGAATTCAAAGTTGGGCCAGATTTTAGTTTTTAAAACTCATTAAAGTTTAAATCTGGAATGTAATATTTTTTTGAAACTCAGATATTGTTAAATTTATGGATCTTGTCAAATTTAAAACAGGGAAAAATAATCAGTTACTAGAAAATCTATTCTGAAATGGTTGTTGGGGCTGAAGAGGAGAGCTAAGTTTGAAAACACAAAAGCTCGTACAACAACGAGGCGCAGTGCGTAGCGCTCTGGAGTGTATGGATGAGAATTTGAAACGCTGTGTGAAAATGAGTGGGGGGGGGGTTGTATGTTTAGTGTGCTTTAGTGTGTAGATGTAGAGTGTTTGTGACATGGAGACACTGTCTGCGTGTGTTTTCATTAAGTCAGTTGGTGACGGAGCATCGGCTCTTCCTGCTGCTTTATGAACCGACTATGAAAGGTTTTTTTTCTGCAGGATTGATTACTTTATCTGTTTTTTTGTTATCCTCTAGTTTGTTTTCCCTGTGGATATTTGTTTTTATTTCTATCTTATATTATTTTAATGTTGGAATAAAGATTTCATTCATTCAAACTCTTCATTAAAAAAGAATTTCCTTTGCAGGGATTTCGCACTTTGGAGGACATCCGAACCAAAGCTCACCTGACCACCACTCAGAAGATCGGACTGAAGCACTACGACGACTTCCTGGACAGAATGCCCAGAGAAGAAGCAGCGGCTATAGAGAAAGTGGTAACGGCTCTCCGTTTGTCCCAGCGCAGGCTCGCATCGTTCTGTGATGATGACTGAAACATCTTTGCTTCTTTCATCATTCCAGTATGTTTAGCCACATTTTACTTTGAGTGGAGAAATTGACCCTAAACTATGAGCAGTTTGTGAAACTGAAACCCAGAAACAGGAAAAAGTTTGATTCGGCTGAGTTTTAATGAGAAATCCAGGTTGTTCTCCCAAAGTGGAGCATCCCGGAGGAAGAGAGAAAGCCCTGGATCCTGCTGCATCTCAAGTTAGCCAGATAACATCTGATGCATCTTGGTTGTTTTTTTATTCTCGTACGTTTTGCCTTCAGGACTGTCAGATAGATCACAGATGATGCAGATGACAAAAGCACGTGTTCTCCCTCAGGATGTCAGAATCATCCGTTTAGCAAGCATACCTCCCAGCATTTGGCCGGGAACAGTTACATTTCCTCGTGGGAGGAGCACAGTCAAAGAAGAAAGTGTAGGAAATAAATTGTGAAATGGATCGTGCGGCTGTGCGATAAGGGATTTCTTTAAGAATGAGGAAGCATTTTTCTGTGAACAGAAATATGAAAATTGTGTCCAGGTTTTAAAATGAGGTGAAAACGATCTCAGAAGAACAAGCGTGCACGACATTATGCAAGGACACGTCCTCTTTAACGAAAACTGAGCCGAGGTGCTGGGAGTGTGTGGAAAATCAAAAACACTCCTGTTGCTTTAATAAGGATTAAGATCTGAAGCAGCAGGGAGGCCAGTTCTTCTATGAAAAGATGATTTTTGCCTTGTTTTCTGGTTTGGAGCAAGTTGGTAAAATACCAAGATTTTGTAGAAAGAATTTTTGCACCCCATCTATCTGAGAGGAGTCATAATCCTGTGGTCAAAGTTGGGTTCTGCAGCCCTTTTTCCAAACACACGAGTGACTTTCTCACTCCCGTTCTGAGTTTCATGGTTGTTGCTAGTTACAGATCAGCACCAGCAGATTCTAGATGACAAGGGAAGACGAGTCAGACACAGTAAGATGATACGTAGATTAATACATTTCACTGTAACATCCAGTTGTTGGTCATTGAAAAAGTAGCTTGAGAAATTTAAGAGCCGACTATTTGCTCACCGTTAGCATTGTTAGCTCAACATTAGCCTCTAGCCTGCTTCGCCTGATATTAGAGTAAAATAAAAAAAAAGGCATTGTGCTTTTTAGGGGTGTAAGAAATAACTTCTGGGTCGCTCCTGTTTACTAGCTTAGGATCTTTAGAAAACGCTGCTGCGTTTTGTCTTCCGCTGGCGAATGGTGGTTCCAACAGACCAGGTCGATCTGAGCAGCAGAGAAAGTCGAATTTCAGGCAGAATTTTAAAAATCTTGTGTGATTTGATAGTTTTCAGAATATTTATCCTGTGTAATTGTCAACAACATAACATTTTTGCCCAATATCAGTAAAACTGACCAAGTCCTAGCCATTTTAGTGTTTGTTAAGGTTAATTAGATATTTGTTGTGTGCAGGTGAAGGATGCTGCACAAGCCACAGACCCAGGTCTTGTTGCCATGGCGTGTGGCTCCTTCCGTCGTGGAAAAGCCACGTGTGGAGATGTCGATGTGCTCATCTCTCATCCTGACGGCAAGTCCCACAAAGGAGTTTTCAGCAAGGTGCTGCAGGTCCTTCATGATAGCAGTAAGCTCCCTTTTCGTCAGTCAAAATGGACTTTAGCTACTTTGTCTCTAAGAAAAGCTGGAAAATCCCCTGAATGTTTACCTTTAAGGCTTTTTGACGGATGACTTGGTGAGCCACGAGGAGAACGGCGAGCAGAAGAAGTACATGGGTGTGTGCCGTTTGGCGGGACCTGGACAGCGCCACCGCCGGCTGGACATCATCGTCGTGCCTTACAGCGAGTTTGCCTGTTCGCTCATGTATTTCACCGGCTCTGCACATTTTAACCGCTCAATGAGAGCCCTGGCAAAGACCAAAAGGATGAGCTTATCGGAGCACTCGCTGAACAAAGACGTGGTTCGTCAGGGTAGCCTGAAAGTCCACGGAGGCGCTCCACTCCCCACACCGACAGAGAGGGATGTTTTTAATCTCTTAGGAATACCCTTCAGACAGCCTCGTGAACGAGACTGGTGAGGACTTCCTGTTTTCAATGACTATTTAAAAAGTTAACATATAATCATGAAAACCAGCACCCTTACAGATGATTCAGGTGCTGATTTAACATAATGGTGAGGTCACTTGAGCTGAAAACGACCCGACTCCTCGTCTAAAATCTTCTCTGCAGCCCTCCAGACTTTTACGTCAACAAACTGGATTTTGTTTTAGAATTTTTTTTCAGATCATAACAACCAGATTCCATACCTGCAAACTTGTTGCTTTTCAGCGAAAATCGCCGTTTTTGAAGCCAAAAATAGCGCTCACGTGAATCGTATAGATCCGAAGAGTTTTTGTTTTGGGGGCGGTCACCTGTCGGGTTTCAGCAGTCACTATGAGAATCAATCAGGGGAGGAGGGGATTCACCTTGTTCACAAACGATCTTTGTTTTAGCGTGTCAGTCACGTGTCGTCAGTTGACCAATCACAATCACGGAAAAAGACGCTTTGGCAGCGCCGCTCTCGCACGGCGCTCACACAGTGAGTAACGACCACCGTTGTTTCACTTTCAACATCTTCGCAGCGGCGTTGAGCTTAAAGTCTGTCAAATGAAACAAACTCACCACTAAATAACACGGTTTTCTGTCGAGGACTTTAGCAGATTTACCTCCTTTCAGCCTTTAGAGATTTTTCCCCGAGGCTCGTGTTTTCTTTTTTTAAGTCGAGTTCAGAGTTGAGCATAACCACCGCCAGTATTTAACGCCGTTAAAACCTATTATTAACATAAATCCTTTTTTTCTGGTGAGAAATGCCACCAGCATGCTACAGCCTGACTCAGTTATGATCTGGGCACCAGAAGATTTAAGGAAGCTGGAGAACAAACACGAGATGTGATCATTTCATAATACTGTAACATTTCTGCAGCACTAAAGCAGAGTTGTAACATTTTGCCCTTAGCAGTGGTTTATTAAAGTATTCAAGCAAACAGCTGAGATAAAGCTGCATCTCCCTGCAGCTTCAACTCTTTCTAAACATTTAAACAGAACCAACTTATCAGAGAATCAGAATCAAAAGGGTTTTATTGCCATATGTGCAAGAAATCACAACATTAGGAAATTGCTGCGAGCAGCAATGAACACAGCAATAACTTACGGATGATTACAGTATTCTGAAATATTTTCAGATGTTTTCAGGTTTGGTGTTTTGTGAGTTAGTCTTACAATAATTCTTAATTATATGATGATCCTAATAATTTCCTGATCATTTTTGTTAGGCATATTTATTTTCTGACTGCCTAAACCTCATGGTGGGAAATGGTTTGCATTGTGCCAAAAAATCACATTGATGATTTTTTGTAAGTATTCCAACAGATTATTAAATAGTATGTAACCGTCAGAGGTCCCTACAAAACCCACTGATGACACTCTGCTGCACGAGGACCTTCCGAGTTTGCAGGTATGAGATTCAGACCATGGTCTTGAGTCGGAAAAGGGTAGAATGCCTTCTCCAGGTCAGGGACGAGGTCCTGCCCCAAGTGGAGGAGTTCAAGTATCTCGGGGTCTTGTTCACGAGTGAGGGAAGGGTGGAGCGTGAGATCGACAGGCGGATTGGTGCTGCATCTGCAGTGATGGGGGCGTTGTACCGGTCTGTCGTGGTGAAGAGAGAGCTGAGTCGAAAGGTGAAGCTCTGGATCTACGTTCTACCCTCACCTATGGTCACGAGCTTTGGGTAGTGACTGAAAGAACGAGATCACGGATACAAGTGGCTGAAATGAGTTTTCTCTGCAGGGTGTCTGGGCTCTCCCTTAGAGATAGGGTGAGGAGCTCGGTCATCCAGGAGGGGCTCGGAGTAGACCCGCTGCTCCTCCACATTGAGAGGAGCCAGTTGAGGTGGCTCGGGCAGCTGGTTAGGATGCCTCCTGGACGCCTCCCTGGTGAGGTTTTCCGGGCACATCCAACCGGTAGGAGACCCAAAGGAAGACCCAGGACACGCTGGAGAGACTATGTCTCTCAGCTGGCCAGGAAACGCCTTGGGATTCCCCCGGAGGAGCTGGCCCAAGTGGCTGGAGAGAGGGAAGTCTGGACCTCTCTGCTTAGGCTGCTGCCCCCACGACCCGACTCTGGATGATTTTCTTTTCCTTTCGTCATTTTCCTTCAGGGGTCTCAACAGCGAATCATCTGGCTCCATCTTCTCTACATCATCTAATCTCTCACCAGTCAACTTCATGTCCTCTTTCCCTGCATCCATAAATCTTCTCTTTGGTCTTCCTTTATTTCTCCTGCCTGGCAAATCCAATCTCAGCTCCTCTCTACACATCTAAACCATCTCTGGTCTGATCTCCTAAACATCTAACATGAGCTGTCCCTCTGGTGGACTCATTCCTGATCCCAGTTCTGCCTCCAGTCTTCTCAGAGCCACTGTCTCTACAACATCACAGCTCTCACTACTGCCTGATGCATTTAAAAGATGAAAACTGATAATAAAAGAGGTGATTCGTGTCTTTGTGGTCATGTGACTTTTTTGCATTTCTTTTATTTTGTTTTGTCTCACTAAACGGTTTCATATCAGCAAACTTACTTCAGCATAAAACACAAAATGTGGTTTTCAAATCATGATTTCAGTTATTAGAGGAGACACAAACTATCCAGACATACCTGGTCCTTTAAATCATGTTTTATCTGTGTTAATCACATGATTTTAAAAGCTGAGTCCACTTGTCTGAACCTGATTACTATCGGACTTGAAGAAATGAGAAATTACAGCAGCATCTGACATGAAGTGGGCGCGTTTGTGAATCAAACAAGTTGTTTTGCTGCCAATAATTCTAAATCCATTCTCCACCATTTTTTCTTGCTTTAGCTTTGAATTAATTCTAATTAATTATAAATCAGGTCTGGTGTTTCTCAGTGGACTTTTTAAAATATTTTAAATTCACATCAGCAGACATTTTAAAATGAAGCCTACTGTAAAACTGCTGTGTAAAATGCTCGACTAGAGGAGGTGGGGCTTTCTCGTCTTGGCCCCTAAGCTGTGGAATGAGGTCAGACGAGCACCTTCGCTGCTGGTTTTTAAGAGTTGGATCAAGACTCTATTACTGCGGGGCTCTCTCAGCACACACTTCTGCTATATTTTTAGATAATTGAGCTATCTTTTATCATGTTTTATCCTGTTCTATCTATATATTTTGCTTTTATCTCTTGCTTTTATTTGTTTTTATGTATACCTTTGTTCGCCATTGCAGGAGTCATTGATGTTTTCATGTTTCATTTTGGTTCATCCCCTGATGGAAAGTGCTTTAGAAATAAAGATGATGATACCATGGAAAGACATTTACTCATACGGTCTAATAAATTAAATGATGAAATGTTTTGATTTGTTGTGAAGCAACAAGTGGTTTAAAGGTGATATTTGTGAAAATCAGACAGAAGACGCATCGACCAATGATTGGTCAACCTCATCCACGCTGACCAATCACGGGCCAGTCCGCAAAACCAGTTACGATCCCCGGAACCGTACGCCCATCACGTTGCGCACACGGGTTTGGTTTAGGTGACCACGCCACACCCAGCCGACCGAGCCGAAGTGGAGCGCCTGTGCTCGGGGGAACGGCTTGTGCAACAGCGGTGTCGGAGGCAGCGGAACCGACGGCAACCAGTTGAAATGTCCCGGACCCAGAGGAGGCGGCGCACCAAGCAGCGGCCTGTCAGCGCCAGCCGAGCCGACCAATAGTTGGACACATTCGGGCTCAGTTTGTGAATCACAGGACGTACTTGTTTATGAGTTTCCGCGGTGGGTTCTCGGAGGAATGAGAGGCGTATGTTCGGGTCTCAAAATGGGATTGTTTTTACACGCTGTCGGCGCTGTCACCCCCACGGAGCCCTCCGCAGCAGAGAAGGTGAGGCTGGGCAGTAAAAACAAAACTAACCCAGTGAGCTAGCTAACAGCACTCCTGTACATCTGTCCGGTTATTGTGCTTCAGCCTCGCAGAATGTCTGCTCTCTCCGGTGTCGGGTCGGTTCGGTTCGGTTCGGTGTGTAAAGAAGGATGTTAGCATGGTGGCTAGGTTCAGCTGTTAGCTTCGGTAGCTAGCAGCCGTGGCCTCGCTGTGTTTATGGTTGATATTTTAGCCAAGTACAAGTTTAATAAGTAATCAGACCAGCTCTCTTGGTGTTAGCGCTGCTCCTCTGTGAGAGAGGAGCATCAACTCCGCCAGGTTCTTCAGCTAGCACTACAAAGGGACTTGTTAGCTAGCTTTCATGTTTTGACTGGAGTTAACGCCTTTTGTTTTGGCTGCAGTCGGTCAATGCTGTCCAGTTCTTTTATTATTAATAGTAATTAAGATTCTTACAAATATTAAAAACCAGCAAACCGATTTTTCAGATAAAATGACGGTTTCAATGTTTTATTGATAGGAAAACGTTTTCTGAAGCGTCCAGGTTTGTGAAAACTTTCTGACCCACAGTTGGAACTAGGCCTGGGCGATCTGGCAAAATAAAAAAAATACATCACGATATAGTTTTCCACATCGTACAATCACGATCTAAAAAAATGGCCGGCTGTAAATTAAAACATTAACTAGATATGGAGTCTTGTATTATTATTATTTATTAGTCTTTTTACTGACGTACAGATATAAAATGAAGAAATTGCCCACTGTGGGATAATGAAGATACATTAACGTTGCACATAAGCTAATGTTTACATTTCAAGCCTAGAAAGTAAACATTATCTGTGATGCTAATCATCATCGTTTATCTTTAATAACACCAAAAGGCGTCCACAGACATTTATAACGTTAAAGGTTTTATCCTGTCAACGTACGCCGTAATTCAATCCATTCCGGGGACGAGAGCAGCAGTGTGACTTAAGCGGTGCTCTGTGAGACCATAAAGGGCTGTGAATTACGGCGCTGAGGGGAGATTTCTGCTGCATTGTTTGGCGCTGAGACTTTAAAACCGATATTAAAGCATCTACGCAACTCTAAAATTGTGTCCTTCCGCTTTGTTTCACCAGCAACTCTTCAAATTTTTCAAATGCCATTTTTTTGCCTACGTCTGCTGATGTCATTGCCTACTGACTTACAACCAGTCAGCAGGAGTTTACCACAAGTCCTTCTCAGCCATTCTGAGTACATACCCAGGCTCAGGTACTCAGTTGGTACCTTTAATGGCCCTGAAGATGATCCCTTCAGGCTACCCCGATGACATGGAGACACACGCATGCTGTGAAGGTCTGGTAAAATTATCCAGATGTTCCAGTAGTGGAAGTGGGCCTAAATTCTGCTCTAGTGGAGCAGGAAAAGTGGAATCTGTTTTCCCATTCACTTCCTCTTCTTCTCATTTAAGATTAAAGTCCCATCAGTTGCAGTGAAATTTGTCCTCCGCATTTGACCCGGTGAGCTGCAGACACGGCCGCCCTCGGGAACTACTTGGTGGTTTAACGGCATCAGGCAGCCAAAGTGTAAGGAGCAGTACCGCCTCCTACTGGTCCTGCACACTTTTGCTGTGTTTTATCAAGAAAATAGGCTGATCACTGTGATCGAACAGAAAATAATCATGATCACAAACCTGGATCACATGGTAGCTCCTAGTTTAACTTGGTTGTAACATAATTCGCAGCAACTGCGATCAAGAGTTTGTGATGATTGGTAATGAGTCTGTCAGATCCCCATGGTGGAATTTTGCCCCTCTCTTCTTTCCATAATTGTTATTTTAGTTTTGTTCGTAACTCTGAGTGTGGCTGGTGAAACTAGACTCAGCTTTCCAAATAATGTGGTTAATCACAGTTAATTCATGCTCTTAACAAGAGAGGGAGGGGTGCTTTTTCCACATAGAACCAGGCTCGTTTGTGTATCCTAATAATTAAATCATGGTTTGAAAACTGCATTTTGAATTTACTCTGGTCATCTTTATCTGGTATAGAAATCTGTTTAAGCAAAATGAGAAGAAATGTGTAGAAATACTATTTCACAGTCCTGAATCTAAGTTTTCTACACCATAAAAATACAGATTTAATCCCTTAATGCTTTTATCAGCACACTGAACTATTTGTAGATATCTACAATCTTTAATATTTTAAATGGTTTTCAAAATGAACTTTTACTGATCCCAAAACCATTTCCTCTTTAGTTTGAGTCAATTGTGAATCAACAGAAACATCGGAAGCACATTTTGTGTTTTGGAGAATAATCAGCTGTTTATGGATTCTGGATGTTCACTTGTTCTCTAGTCATCAGACAGCTGGAGGTGTCCGTATCACACTTGAATGTTCTGGTGTTGGTTTGTTCGGAACATTTTCGATGGCGATCGGATTGTTTTGGTCCGGTTGGGACCGGTGGCGCCTGTGCTCGCCTCTGTCAGTGCGCTTCAGGGCAGCTCATCACCACCAGTGTGTGTGAATGGATGAATGACTGATTGTGTTGTAAAGTGCCTTGGGGGGTTCTACGACTCTAGAAGGTGCAATATCAAATACAGACAATTCCCCAATCTTGCAAAACCTTTCAAGATCAAATGTCACAACTGACCTGTTTTTTACCGGATGCGTGTTCGTCACATAACATCAGTGAAGCGTAATACTCGGGTACTAGCTGCTGTAATAGTCAGTGGGGGGGTGCTCCCACCAGGTGCAGAGCAGCACGTGTTGGAGCGTAGTGTTGCGTCTCTGCACTAAATTTAATCTTCGAGTCTGTTGTTTATGCTCCATGCTTCCAGAACACGTCAAGCTCAGCAGTTCAGATCGGGCCTCACAGGAAGTCAAACACAAAAGCAGTGTAAAACATCCATCACCTTTCAAAATAAAAGACGTGCTGCTGTTACCTGTGAAACCTCCGTAGCTGAAGTCAAAAGAACAGAAAATAAACCTCAGACCTTTTTAAAACATGCTGCCATCTTTCTCCTTGCTTGTTATCGTGTGAACTGGCACAATCACGCGTGATCCGTTCTCTGGTGATTCCGTGACCTTGCAGAACCAGCTGCAGGGACACATTTGCAGCTGATTTGCGTCTGAAACGCTCCCGGTGGGAAGTGACGCTTCGCTGAGGTTGCAGGAATAACGTGTCTCTCACCTTACGTTTCCTACGCATACAGTGGAAATCTGGAGTGAGTCAACAAACATTCCGTAACCTCACATTTTGACAGTCAACAGGCAGCCCTCTGGATATCGGATCAAGACAATCCAACATGTTTAACATCACTGATTTATGATGGGAGCGGTCCTGACTTTCTTCAGAGCAGACCAGAGCACTCCTAACACACCACACATGTTAGGATAGCCCTTTTTATAAAACAATGCCGCCAATTTGCTGCAACGCCGATGCGGCATCAGGGAGCGTAAGGTCGTTTATAAGAGCTCAGAACGTTATAAAAGATTACGCGATGGCGGCAAAAAGGAGGTATGGGGGCGGTCTCTACGCTGTCGCGGACTTCCGTGTATTTTGGACTAACTTGCTTTTTATTGCGATCGAAGCAGCGCTCCTTAAGTTTTTATTTTAACAACCAGCTACAGGTGTGTGTCCTCCACCATCCCTGTGAGCTGTCAGATGATCTGAGCTGCAGATCTAACGGAGAGAAGCTCCCGGAGCTCCGCATCGCTCCAGTTTATCATCTCAGCTGGTTCTGTTTACAAACATGAAACTTAAGCGCGTGTTTACTTTCATTTTTAACATAGGTCCCGGCCGGAGCTCAGCATTAATTCATCACGTGGTCATGACACCTCCCTCTGTTGCGCCAAGGCTTAATGTGCGTTTATAAGACCGACGAAGCCGCAATATTACCACAATATTACTACCAAGCGTGGCGGCACGAATGCCGCAAAATTCCCGCAACGTGATGCCGCCATGGCGCGTTCATAAGAAACCTGTTGCAGTAATATTGGGCTGATTTGCCGGCACGGTGTGTCTTATAAAAAGGGTGGATATCTGATAAGATTATCTTAGGAGTCGTTACGGTAATCGGGGGCATCCATAAGACTTTCAGAAGGGGGGAATTGGGTCTATAATTGACATGATTGTCTTACTTTCTGAACCGGGCCTAAGTGGATCACTTCAGGCTGTAGAGTCCAGACTTGACCCCGACCCCCAGCCACTTATCTCCAGCTGCAGGATCTGGTTGCTGCCTGGAGGTTTATTTAAACCGATCCTTTCAGCAGCTCTTCATTAGGGCTGATTCTATTCTAATGCACAGGGATGGTTTACCTTTAATCTGCAGGCATGATTGTGATGTGAGACGGGGTTAATCTCACCTGGGCAGATCCATTTCTTGGTCCTGTTCTGTCTAGATGAGTTCACCTTCAACAAGATCCATTTTTTCCTCGTCTCACACGTCTTAGATTTTCCTTCTGCTTGTGTGAAATTCACATTAAAGTATTCACCTAAAAGCCACACAGGTTCACTGTTAGCTGTGTTGTTCAGCAAAAGGAGCAGAGCCTGAAATGCAGACGGCACCGTGATTACAGCATCCAGGAGCAGAGCATCATGTGGTCTTTAAATCTGCGTTCAGCCCTTTTTAATGGATGTCATGTTGGTAAAGTTCCTGTTGAAGCTTGTGTGGGTCTGGTGTGATGAATCATCCCTAATGTATTCCTCAGTATCTGGATTTTTGGCTGCTTTAAACTTCTCTCAACACCTTATTATCATGCAGCTAGGAGCGTTCAGGCTGCTGCTGCTGCTTGGAATTTTCCATAAAGCAATCCTTGCCCTGTGTGTGTGTGTGTGTGTGTGTGTGTGTGTGTGTGTGTGTGTGTGTGTGTGT
>SSNS01000166.1:459982-471573 GCA_006937985.1 Aphyosemion australe | reverse complement strand
AAGAGACAGATAATGAAGATACATTAACGTTGCACATAAGCTAATGTTTACATTTCAAGCCTAGAAAGTAAACATTATCTGTGATGCTAATCATCATCGTTTATCTTTAATAACACCAAAAGGCGTCCACAGACATTTATAACGTTAAAGGTTTTATCCTGTCAACGTACGCCGTAATTCAATCCATTCCGGGGACGAGAGCAGCAGTGTGACTTAAAGCGGTGCTCTGTGAGACCATAAAGGGCTGTGAATTACGGCGCTGAGGGGAGATTTCTGCTGCATTGTTTGGCGCTGAGACTTTAGAACCGATATTAAAGCATCTACGCAACTCTAAAATTGTGTCCTTCCGCTTTGTTTCACCAGCAACTCTTCAAATTTTTCAAATGCCATTTTTTTGCCTACGTCTGCTGATGTCATTGCCTACTGACTTACAACCAGTCAGCAGGAGTTTACCACAAGTCCTTCTCAGCCATTCTGAGTACATACCCAGGCTCAGGTACTCAGTTGGTACCTTTAATGGCCCTGAAGATGATCCCTTCAGGCTACCCCGATGACATGGAGACACACGCATGCTGTGAAGGTCTGGTAAAATTATCCAGATGTTCCAGTAGTGGAAGTGGGCCTAAATTCTGCTCTAGTGGAGCAGGAAAAGTGGAATCTGTTTTCCCATTCACTTCCTCTTCTTCTCATTTAAGATTAAAGTCCCATCAGTTGCAGTGAAATTTGTCCTCCGCATTTGACCCGGTGAGCTGCAGACACGGCCGCCCTCGGGAACTACTTGGTGGTTTAACGGCATCAGGCAGCCAAAGTGTAAGGAGCAGTACCGCCTCCTACTGGTCCTGCACACTTTTGCTGTGTTTTATCAAGAAAATAGGCTGATCACTGTGATCGAACAGAAAATAATCATGATCACAAACCTGGATCACATGGTAGCTCCTAGTTTAACTTGGTTGTAACATAATTCGCAGCAACTGCGATCAAGAGTTTGTGATGATTGGTAATGAGTCTGTCAGATCCCCATGGTGGAATTTTGCCCCTCTCTTCTTTCCATAATTGTTATTTTAGTTTTGTTCGTAACTCTGAGTGTGGCTGGTGAAACTAGACTCGGCTTTCCAAATAATGTGGTTAATCACAGTTAATTCATGCTCTTAACAAGAGAGGGAGGGGTGCTTTTTCCACATAGAACCAGGCTCGTTTGTGTATCCTAATAATTAAATCATGGTTTGAAAACTGCATTTTGAATTTACTCTGGTCATCTTTATCTGGTATAGAAATCTGTTTAAGCAAAATGAGAAGAAATGTGTAGAAATACTATTTCACAGTCCTGAATCTAAGTTTTTAATCCCTTAATGCTTTTATCAGCACACTGAACTATTTGTAGATATCTACAATCTTTAAATGTTTTAAATGGTTTTCAAAATGAACTTTTGCTGATCCCAAAACCATTTCCTCTTTAGTTTGAGTCAATTGTGAATCAACAGAAACATCGGAAGCACATTTGTCATTTTGTGTTTTGGAGAATAATCAGCTGTTTATGGATTCTGGATGTTCACTTGTTCTCTAGTCATCAGACAGCTGGAGGTGTCCGTATCACACTTGAATGTTCTGGTGTTGGTTTGTTCGGAACATTTTCGATGGCGATCGGATTGTTTTGGTCCGGTTGGGACCGGTGGCGCCTGTGCTCGCCTCTGTCAGTGCGCTTCAGGGCAGCTGTGGCTTCATTGCAGCTCATCACCACCAGTGTGTGTGTGAATGGATGAATGACTGATTGTGTTGTAAAGTGCCTTGGGGGGTTCTACGACTCTAGAAGGTGCAATATCAAATACAGACAATTCCCCAATCTTGCAAAACCTTTCAAGATCAAATGTCACAACTGACCTGTTTTTTACCGGATGCGTGTTCGTCACATAACATCAGTGAAGCGTAATACTCAGTTACTAGCTGCTGTAATAGTCAGTGGGGGGTGCTCCCACCAGGTGCAGAGCAGCACGTGTTGGAGCGTAGTGTTGCGTCTCTGCACTAAATTTAATCTTCGAGTCTGTTGTTTATGCTCCATGCTTCCAGAACACGTCAAGCTCAGCAGTTCAGATCGGGCCTCACAGGAAGTCAAACACAAAAGCAGTGTAAAACATCCATCACCTTTCAAAATAAAAGACGTGCTGCTGTTACCTGTGAAACCTCCGTAGCTGAAGTCAAAAGAACAGAAAATAAACTTCAGACCTTTTTAAAACATGCTGCCATCTTTCTCCTTGCTTGTTATCGTGTGAACTGGCACAATCACGCGTGATCCGTTCTCTGGTGATTCCGTGACCTTGCAGAACCAGCTGCAGGGACACATTTGCAGCTGATTTGCCGGCACGGTGTGTCTTATAAAAAGGGTGGATATCTGATAAGATTATCTTAGGAGTCGTTACGGTAATCGGGGGCATCCATAAGACTTTCAGAAGGGGGGAATTGGGTCTATAATTGACATGATTGTCTTACTTTCTGAACCGGGCCTAAGTGGATCACTTCAGGCTGTAGAGTCCAGACTTGACCCCGACCCCCAGCCACTTATCTCCAGCTGCAGGATCTGGTTGCTGCCTGGAGGTTTATTTAAACCGATCCTTTCAGCAGCTCTTCATTAGGGCTGATTCTATTCTAATGCACAGGGATGGTTTACCTTTAATCTGCAGGCATGATTGTGATGTGAGACGGGGTTAATCTCACCTGGGCAGATCCATTTCTTGGTCCTGTTCTGTCTAGATGAGTTCACCTTCAACAAGATCCATTTTTTCCTCGTCTCACACGTCTTAGATTTTCCTTCTGCTTGTGTGAAATTCACATTAAAGTATTCACCTAAAAGCCACACAGGTTCACTGTTAGCTGTGTTGTTCAGCAAAAGGAGCAGAGCCTGAAATGCAGACGGCACCGTGATTACAGCATCCAGGAGCAGAGCATCATGTGGTCTTTAAATCTGCGTTCAGCCCTTTTTAATGGATGTCATGTTGGTAAAGTTCCTGTTGAAGCTTGTGTGGGTCTGGTGTGATGAATCATCCCTAATTTATTCCTCAGTATCTGGATTTTTGGCTGCTTTAAACTTCTCTCAACACCTTATTATCATGCAGCTAGGAGCGTTCAGGCTGCTGCTGCTGCTGCTGCTGCTTGGAATTTTCCGTAAAGCAATCCTTGCCCACTGTGTGTGTGTGTGTGTGTGTGTGTGTGTGTGTGTGTGTGTGTGTGTGTGTGTGTGGGGATAGGGATGGAGGGTGGGTGAGTATGTTTCTCAGTAGGATAATGACCTGTGAGATAGAGGGAGCTTGTCTGGATCATCATGCCTCTCGCTGGAGGACCTTCCATGGTAACGTCTAAAGACTTGATGTAAAACAGTTGGTTACTAATCTTTTTAGATCATCTTGACTGAGCCCAGAAGACCTTCTTAAGAAAGTTCATCACCCTATTTCCTGTGGTTTTTGAAGATAGAACTGCGATTATTTTCCTTCTGGCACAACCGGATTATTGTGGATTGTGTGTTCTGTCCCGGGCCTTCTCACAGGTTTGATGGATACCAGCAGCAGGGTTTGTTAAGGGGTTACCTGTATTACTACCTGCTTTCGGGGTCTTTAAATGTTTTTGCGTGTTGGGCAGCGTATCTCTGTGTGGACTGTCATAAAGTGTGCTCTTGTGTGGCTTACATACATTTTCACACCTGTAGTTTAAACCAAACACAATTAGACACTAGGAATCTGTCAGTCCCTGGGGGCGGGGCTACTGAAAGTAAATACAGGACAATGTTCTGGTTGACAACACGGTCTAACCCCCCCTCCCTGAGGGGGTCGTGAACAGTTTGTTCTCTTTTGTGTTTTTATGAGTTGTCATCTGCCCAAAGAACATTGAGGCAGCGTCGTTTTTAGGATTTATGTTCCTAAATCAAGATGTTTCAAAAGTTCCCATTTGTGACATCACAAATGGGGAAATAAAGCACAGTAACCCCCTCACCTGTAGTCGCTGAAGGAGCAGCAGCTCTACTCCGAGCCCCCCGGGTATTGGTGCTTCTGAGCTTATAGCAGCCTGGGGGGGGGGGCGTGGCTTGTCCGAGTCCTGACACGTCTCATTCTGGAAGGTTCTGAAACTGTCGAGTAAAACTGCTGAAATCGCTTCATGTGAGAGGGATTTAGTGAAAAGAACTTCATAAACATGTTGGTATCAACCAGACAACTATTATATTTATTAAATATCCTAGCAGGTCTCCTTTAAACGATGTCAGGCAAGGTTGTGTGATAATTAGCCGTTAAATTTCTCTTAAACAAAGGAACATATAAGTGAGAGAACAGCAACAAGTCTGAAATAATTCTGTGACATGCCCGTGGACTCTCAGGAGGACGGTGCAGACGTCTTGTTGTGATTTTATATCGCGCTACTGAAACTAGTCAAGAAAACGACATGAGAAAAGGTAGCTGATGAAAACAATCATCGTCTTTTAGCTCCTGGTGAAGCGTTTTGTATCTCCATCTAGAGGCGACCACTTCAGCAGGCTGCAGTTTGATGTTTGTGGGTTGTTCCCATCTTTCCTCTGCTGAGATGATCGTTCTTCAGATTTGGCTCAGACGTCCACTTGGACTCGAGAGTCTACAGATTAGATTTGTGAGGTCAAAGGTCTAGGTCAGTGTGACCCGACACTCATCTCGTTCTTTTTGATGTCATGTTTCAGGAACGCTTGGAGGGATAATAATTTTGCACCAATATCCACACAGATTAAATGATGAAGGGATTAGGAAATTAGTATTATGAAATAAGTAAATTACAGGAGCCAGATCGTGCTGTTTTAAGCCTGTAATAATAAAACCCCACCGTTGGCGCCATTGAGATGTCGTTTAATCTTGAATATGGGCAGCAGTAGCTCAGGAGGTAGAGCGGGTTGTCCAGTAATCGGAAGGTTGCAGGTTCGATCCCGGCTCCGGCCAGAGAATGCTGCTGTGTGTCCTTGGGCAAGACACTTAACCCGCCTTGCCTGCTGGTGGTGGTCGGAGGGACTGGTGGTGCCTCGCCTCTGTCAGTGCGCCCCAGGGCAGCTGTGGCTACATGGTAGCTCATCACCACCAGTGTGTGAATGGGTGGATGACTGATTGTGTTGTGAAGCGCCTTGGGGGGTTGTAGAACCCTAAGAAGGCGCTATACAAATACAGACCATTTACCATTTGAATATGAGTTATTTTCATCAGCCTGTCTGCTCAGTGGCCTGGTGGGAGATCAGGGTCGGGTTCCTCATACAGGAAACGTGTTACTGATTGGCTTAATCAACTGAACGGTACTGGAATGTTTACTGTGTGAAGAGCCTTGTTGTGAATTGGTGCTATAGAAATAAACTGAGTTGAATTTAAATTAAAATTTTAGTGAAAACATGTTTTATTTGATTTAGTTCCTGACCTTTAGCTCAGTTTGTATTTTTATTTTCACTTATCTAACCATGTAGGACCTCATAGTTAAGTGATTAGTAGTTAAACCAAATGCAGACAATAATATTTTTAATTCAACAACAACATAGTTTAGCCTTAAGCAGCAATATAATCCTTTAAAAGATGCTTGTTCCAGAAGCTGACAGCAGTGTTGTTGTTGTTGTTGTTGCAGAGTTTGCTCCGCTGTGAAGGCGCCAACAACCAGAGCTACTTCTGTGAGTACGGCCACTGCTGCGGAGAATCTCAGTGCTGCAGTTTTTACTACGAGCTGTGGTGTAAGTGTCCAGCCTCCAGCTTTTACCTTTCATTTACTCCGGCTCTATATTTACCGCCAGGGCTTTTATTCAGTTGCAAACTTGTCACCAAATCTATTTTTATAGGTATTAAAATAACTTCTGATCTTCTTTTGAACCTTTAAGAGACGGAGGTGGAATGAAGGATACTAAATGGAGCTAAAGTGCATTATTTTATAATTACACCGTCTGTAGAAACGATGATTTTATTTAGTGTAAAATAAAAGTTCACCTGTTGTTCAAAGGTAAATAAAGTAGCACCCTCACACGGGTGTCTCAGGGTTTTAATTCTTGGAGAACTCGAGGGTCCATCTACTCAAACATCGTACCTGTGTGCAGGTTAAAGCGTTTAACCCAAAGATGTGTATCATAATTCACGCTGAACTGGTTTAAACTGGTTTCTCCACCAGCAGAGCTCAACATTCTCCACGATTCGATGTGTGACTGACAGCTGTTGTTGTAGGGTCGGTTTTTCTGCTCCGGTACCAGATCTGGGTTTCTGCAGCAGCAGGGAGGCGGGTCTTTAGTTCCTGCTGCTGTTTAAGGTTCGATTGTGTTTTTACAAAAGAGCTGCATCACAGATTTTTGTCTCTGGGACAAAGTCTAATAAAAATCGGTGAACGGCAATGGCATCCCAAACTTCTCTGGAGCCACGTTACACTGGTGATTCAGCCTGGCCTAAAGATGGAAAATTCCACTTTTCACTTTGCAAACAAAAATCAGCTGATCAGATACGGTCAGAGTGACTTTGTTCATTAGTTATCGTCCATGTTCAGGTCTGTGTCCGGGTCCAGGTCTTGGTACTGATCCAGGTCCGGGTCTTGACCCATGTCCAGGTTTGGTTCTGGGACCGGGTCTTGGTCTTGCTCCAGGTCTGGGTTCAGATCTGGGTCTGGGTCCAGGTCCCAGTCTTGGTCCGGGTCTTGGCCCAGGTCCGGTCTGGGCTAGGGTCCAGGTCTTGACCCATGTCCAGGTCTAGGTCTGGCTCCAGGTCCGGGTCGTGGGGCACCAAACCGTCCTCTCCCAGCAACCTCCACCTTTTCCACTCGAAGGCGTTCCTGGCCAGGATGGAGACACAGTCCCTCCTGGGTTGACCCGGGGACCTCCTACCAGCAGGACATGTCCACAAGTTCTCCTCTGGGAGGCGTCCAGGATGACTAAATGTTCAGACCACCTCAGCTGGCTCCGCTCACCGTGGAGGAGCAGCGGCGCTATTCTGAGTCTCTCCAGGATGTCCGAGCTCCGTAGCCCATCTCTAGGGCCGAGCCCGGCTGTCCTGGTGCTGCTCTTCATCGCCATGTGGTTTTATTCTGAAGTATAAAGCAGGTGAATGACCCTGAATGTCTAACTGTATCTGGTGTTTTCTCTTGTAGGGTTTTGGCTCGTGTGGGCGCTCATCTTCATTTTGTGCTGCTGCTGCATTTGTCACCATCGCCGCACCAAACACCGACTGCAGCAGCAACAACGCCAGCATGAGATCAACCTCATAGCGTACCGAGAAGCACACAACTACCCATCTGTGCCCTTTTACTTCAGTAAGACTCGTGCAGACAACATGCAACAGTCAGACTCACCCGGTCGTGTTAAATGAGCGTGCCGGTGCATATTTAGAGTTGAAGCTGGTTAATAACAAATCTGTCTGAAGCTGCACTAAAGTTCACTCAGTTTATCTGCAGCTGCTGTCCGTCGCTGCCGTCTGATGAACCCGTAGCTCCGTAACTGCCCTGGTGAGCAGCCGACTGTAAAAGCTGAAAACTGAGACGTCACTAAATCACCCAAAGGAAGATAAAATCAGAAATGAAAGGAGACCCGTGCCCTTTGGCCTGCTGGCCTGGTCAGACGGGACGTTGCTCAATGCAGCTGGATTTGGAAATCAGCAAATGTTGGCAAACTTTTGGCATCTTTGTGACCCAAAAGGCTTTGGAGCTAGTTTGGTAAAAGAACGTTCTTCAAACACCAGTGAGTCCTCCAAGTGTCTACTTACTGACCAGGGTTAGCCTTTAAAACCACAGCAGTAGGGATTGTATTGAGATTTTATTTATTTACACTAATAATCTTTGTATTGAGTTTTTTTTTAGCTCGGCCTTTTAATAAGTGTCATGTTTAGGTGGTGTTTTTTATTATTTACTATCTAGTCTAATGCTTGCTCACCAGCTCAGAGCAGCCTTGTGTGGCTTTACTGTAATGTTTGCCCTGAGGATCCATCCGGAGCTTCTAACGCCGTCGGGACCTTCCCTGTTTGCATGCCCCAGTTTTCAGGAAACACACAGCGTTGCTGTCTTGGTTCCCTGCCAGTGTTTCGAAACCATCTGAGTTCTGCAGCAGCACAGAGCGGACCCAGAAATGAGCTCATCTGCTCCCGTTTTCCCCGTGTTGCTTGTATTTGGAAAAGAGGAAATGCAGGTTAGGTGGTGTGTGTCTAACTTGTTAGGTTGTTGTGGTCACACACACACAAACATGAATAAAACTCCATCAGTTAGTTTTCTGTCAGTGTGGTTTTAGGAATTATGTGCTTAGAAAAAGCATTTTAAAAAATCCCCGTTTGTGATGTCACAAACAGGAAATACAGACTAGAACCTCGTCACAGGCAGGAGGGAGTCCGAGCCCCTCCCAGATATCAGAGCTTCTCAGCTTATAGCAGCCAGAGTGGGTGTGAGTGGGCGTGGGCAGCGCCTGCTTGTTTTCTTAAAGGGACAGAGCCCTGAAACGGCTCATTCTGGAAGGTACCATGAGAGGGTTTTAGTGCAAAGAACTTTATAAACATGTTTTCTCTCGACCGTAGAACTATTATAACTTAAGGAAAACTCATATGCCTCCCATAAATTAGTTTTTTTATCTTCATCTCTTCAGGGTTTCTGCCGAACTACCTCCTCCCCGACTATGAAGAGGTGGTCAATCGACCACCGACTCCTCCGCCTCCTTACACTGCCTTAAACACGAACTCCTCTTCACTGGCGCCTGGTCCCATGGTTCCTGAGCAGGAGGAGGGACATCATCCAGCCATCCAGTCTTCTTCTGTGGCTCCAGTCTCCGACGGTTCGTGTTGCAGGCCGAGCATAGAAGAACCACAGCCTCCCAACTTTGACTTTAGCCCCAAACCGGACAACAAACCCACACAGACGGCTCAGGATTCAGGCGTGATTCTGCTGCCAGATGGCCTCAGCACAGAGACGCTCACCGGCCAGGACAAAAAAGGTGGAAGCGTGGACGACTCCTGCAAAGACCCTCTGCTGAAGGATTTTAGCTTGTCGGAGGGTTGTCCTGAGGATAAAGAGCGCCTCCCAAACGGAAGGAGGAGGCGTTTCACAGGGGACTCTGGGATTGAGGTGTGTGTGTGTGGCACACGCGGCAGCAACAGTTGCAGCGGCGCCGGAGGGACGGACCAGGACAGCAAGGAGCTCGAGAGCCTGCTGGGCCACAACGTGGATGACGAGGAGGAGACGGGTGACTTCTGTGACAGCTGTGGCCATCAGGCCTCCTTCGGTGTGGAGGAGGAGAGGAGGGCTGGGCACGGGCTGACGGGAGCTCCTCAGGACGTAGCCGGCGGCTCGCTCAGCCCACCGGTTTGCCTTCTCCTCCACACCATCAGCGAGCAGGATGGAGCAGCGCACAGCACCGAGCCACAGGGCTGAAGCACCGTTAATGTTCAGGAGGAAGGAGAACACGCCACAGCTTTAGTGACCCAACAGCATTTACGATACTTTCAGAGTTACATGAATGTATTAAATCAGCCAGATGTGGGAGCTGCAGGTGGGGTCCCAGCAAAGAAGTCTTCGATCCAAACGCAGAGGAAGCCCACTACTCCCTGTACTGCACCGAGGGCCTTAACCTGTGTGTTTGGGGTTATTTAGGGGGGCACAAATCCTGAGACAGTCTAAGCCTTAGACTCTAATGCAAGTGAAACTCCCTCCCGCCGTCACACTCGTCTCTCACAAGCAGTCAAGATCTTAGCCATCGTTAATGAACGGCAGCGGTGACTCGTCGCCAGATGAAATCTGCACAGCCAGAAAGTGGAACAACATGCTCAGCAGGAACCGTTTGGACTTGTGCAATGCAGAACTCCCCGTGTTTGTTCCTAGAAGGTTTAACTGTCTAAGAACATCAGAAAGCAGACTCTGGGACGTCCGGTTAGGGTTAGCCTCATCCTTCTAAAGTGCTTTTTCAGCCATTCGAAACCGCTCTGCCTTCTGTTTGTGTCTCTGTCGGCCCTTCCAGCAGCACGGACGTGTACACAGCTTAAATCATAGTACACCTCCATATTTGCACACAAGAGTAGTTTTTAATCATTTTAATAACCAAAACCAAACCGTTTCATTTTCCACCTAATCGTCTTGCTGCAGCGCCGGTTGGCGAAGCAGCAGATTTATTAGTCATGTTAAACAGGAGTTGTTGAATGTGTCTACAGGCAGATTCAGAAAAGCTTTAGTGATCCTAGAATAAAAACCTGTCAGGTACCCAAACCTAGAGCGTTCAGCTTGTGAGAGATTACAGCAACGTCACACCTCAGATGTTTCAGCCGCATCAACAGATTTCCATCTTCACCAGCAACTCGATATAAAACATTTACAGTCTTAACGTTGGATTTCTCAGTAGCACCAATATTTGTCCATTCACAAATAACTGAAAACATTTCATAACAGGTGCATTTTTATTTTAGCCAAGTGAAGGTTTGTCTCAGAAAAAGGTTTTCCTTTCTCTGAGCTGTTCAGTAATGGAGAATCAAAGACAAGTTGATATTTATGTTAGCGAGATTATGGATGTGCATCAAACAAGCAAGGAAATAAAAAATTAAAGCAATGACGCAATCAGATAAATGACTCAAAAGGTCGTTTTTAGTAAGGAGTGATTTCTCACACATGTCTAAGCCATTCCTCTTCATGATCAGCAAATAAATGTTAAAAGTACAATTAATCTGTTAAACGTCATCGTTAAGCATTTACACATTTAAGTACACAAATAGGATTATTTAACGTTCTCTTGTTGGTTTTGATTTAACAAATCTAATCAAACGACTAACTTGTGACATCACTGATTATTTTCTCAGACTTAACAAATCAAGATGTTTTTGAGTGAAAGTATTTTGTACTCCATTTTCTTACACATACCACCAGTGCTGAGGATGAAAGGGTTTGCTAATTGCAAATGGATTTTATTAAACTTACCTTCATGCATCTGCAAAAAGAAGCACAAATATGCAACTTCTGCAAAAGCACAAAGCTTTTAAAGATTGGTTTTTGCAGCAGATGAACCTTCGAAGCATCAAACGGACGACCGATCCCTGGATGTGTCCAGCAGAGGTTAAAGTGCAATGTGAACGCTTATGCATAAGAACCTGAACACACTTTAGTGCTTTTTGTAAACTTTACTGTACTTGTGCTACAGTTCAGCTGTTTTTCATATCAGCTGATTCATTTAAAGTGTATAAAAAGTCTACAAAATCACTTTATTTTCAAAATAATATTCAGTTACCAGTTTGTGAGCCAAATAGTTTTCATCATTTTTGTAAAACCATTAGCTTTGTTGTTCTGAACAGTTTTTGCTCCATTATGGTTTTATGTTTGAGGAAAGATTTGTGTGCTTTTGAGACCTAATCTGAGTTGTGTGAAGGTGTGAAGGGTACATCTGACTAACAAGATGAGTTTGTTAAGCAATCGGGGCAATCTTCCCAAAGACACTTTCCTTTCTTGCCAAGTGTGTGTGTGTGTGTGTGTGTGTGTGTTGCACATTACTGTTGGAATGTTCTGATCATAAGCCATTGACTTCAGCAACTGAGATGAATGTATGTTCAATAAAACGACTAAATGGAAGCAAGTTTTAGTCTCATTGCTATGTGTGGTTAGGGTTAGGGATAGATACACTGCTC
>SSNS01000166.1:446041-459936 GCA_006937985.1 Aphyosemion australe | reverse complement strand
ACAAAAATGAAAGGAACACTTTAAAGAAACACATTAGATGCATCAGATCTCAATATGAAGTTGGATATCTATACAAATAACGACAGGGCAATGTCTTAGGAACAAAAGGATGCCAAGTCTTTTAATGGAAATAAAAGTGTTCAGCCTACAGAGGGCTCAATTGTGTAGACACCCTAAAATCAGAGTGAAATGAAGATGTGGCAGGCTAGTCCATTATTTCAAAAACTTCATTTCTGCAACTCAAAATGCTTTTCAGTATCTTGTGTGGCCCCCACGAGCTTGTGTGCATGCTTGACAACGTCGGGGCATGCTCCTAATGAGACAACGGATGGTGTCTTGTGGCATTTCCTCCCAGATCTGTGTGAGGGCATCCCTGAGCTCTTGTACAGTCTGAGGAGCAACCTGGCGCCGCCTAATGGACCCAAACATAATGTCCCACAGATGTTCTATTGGGTTTAAGTCAGGGGATCGTGAAGGCCATTCAATTGTTTCAATTCCTTCATCCTCCAGGTACTGCCTGCATACTCTTGCCACATGAGGCCGGGCATTGTCGTGCATTAGGAGAAAACCAGGACCTACTGCATCAGCGTAGGGTCTGACAAAGGGTTCAAGGATTTCATCTGGATACCTTATGGCAGTCAGAGCACCATTTCCTAGGCAGTAGAGGTCTGTGCGTCCCTCCATGGATATGCCTCCCCAGACCATCACTGACCCACCACCAAACCTGTCATGTTGAACGACGTTGCAGGCAGCATAACGTTCTCCTTGTCTTCTCCAGACTCTGTCACGTCTATCACAGGTGCTCAGGGTCAACCTGCTCTCGTCTGCGAGATAATAATTCCTTTGTCCTTTAAAACAACATTGAGGTAGTTTTAATTCTAATATTGCTATTTTTGTTTTAGCTGAACTTGAGACAGAAGGAATTCATTGTCCTTAATCAAAACTGCTCATAAATAGCTGTTTTTTAACTACATTGTCAGAATAACTGAGTTATAAACCAAATATTTATATTTAAAATGTTCCAGTTTTAGTTTTCAGATCCTTTTTCTTTAAAAGCTGCACTTTCTATTGAGTTTTCACAGCTGAGTGAACGGATTAAAGGTAAAGAATCAGATTAACTCATTTCCTGTTTGGACTTTAATTTCAGGAGACGAAGAAGAAAAGCGCAGCTAAACCGGAAGTGAGCTGTTTGTTCTAATGGCTCAGGACGGGAGGTGAGGACTTCTTATTTCTCACATGAAGGCTCGTTTTAAAGTGTCGGAATAAAAAAGCGTGACTCGTGTTTCTAAACCACGATCGATAAAGTTGCTTCACATTTGGGCTTTAAGTCTAAGTTTGAATTATTGCTAAAGACCTGCTGTAGCTAACAGACAGCAAAGTTATCCTGTAGGTAGCAACACTAAACCAATAACCTTTAAATATAAAGGTAATGTACTTTTTTCCAGTTGCTGTGGAGACGGTTTCTTGGATAGCAGCGTTCACGTGGACGTAAAGGTAACGTCACGTATTTTTCGTCGGGGTCAGCATCATTTATCTGCCAGCACACGTGGTCTATACCAGGGGTTCCCAAATTGGGGGTCGGGACCCCCAAGGGGGTCCCCACAATTTTGTCTTTTCTGAGGTTGTGAGGTTAACAAGATTTTATTTGTAAAAATTACATTTATAAAATCCCAATAACACACCCTACAGTATAATCAGACCATATAAAAGTTATAAACTTATATATAAGTTTGTAAATCATCACATTTAATTTGTTTATGCATGTAGGAGTTGGGTTTGGGGGTCCTGACTTGTCTCGGACACAGTTAAGGGGGTCCTCAAAGGAAATATTTTGGGAACCCCTGGTCTATACCATCTGGGGTCATTCAGGAGTCACTTTGTGTGTGTGTGTGTGTGTGTGTGTGTGTGTGTGTGTGTGTGTGTGTTGGCTGTAAATTCCAAAAACAAGCTCCATCATTTCGATCATAGACCCCCCCACACACACACACACTAACACACTTTCAAAATCATAATTGCACCTTTGCTCCAGTGACTTCATGTTCTGCAGATCACATGCGGTAGGGTGACCATATTTCCATTTCCAAAAAAGAGGACAGGGGATCTGTGCCTACCGATGACGTCGCACCCGTGGGGGATGTGGGTGTTTTAACACCCACGCTTTTTCTAATGAGGAGGCTGAACACCCACACTTTTCCAGCAGTTTTGCTCTAAACTTTACTATCAGTCTGGTCCGTGATTCTTTCGCTGTTTCCCCCTCTCCCCCTCCCTTTCCTGTTGATCACTGAAACCCGCACCTCTGCGCACCGATGTTATGTCAAAAGTTCTCGTACGTTCCATCATTGATATGTTTCTCCAGCTGCTCCGCGCCTCCCAACTGATAAAATCGCGCGCGTTCATTACAAGCTGCACTCTGAGCACGCTCTGCTCGTACCACAAGAGAACCACAGCCTCGTTGAGCTCAAACATCTTATTTGAGCAAATCCAGAGCTTTAAGTGGGCCCCTCCCGATACGCAGAACACACGCTCCATGAGGGGCCTCGTTTTGCTCATGAGTCATGAGGCGCATCGCTGCCCCGCCCACCGCACACACAGCACCGAATGCCACACAAACCATGTTGGGACCCATTTTTTCCCGGTGTTCTGTCAGAACACCTGGCTTAGAGCTAAAATATCAGACTCTGCCAACAAAATGGCTCTAGAACAATTCATATGTAAACCGAGGTGTTTTTGCAAACACTATAATTAATACTCCTGGGCAGGCTTTGAATTACACAGAGGATTCTGGGGGAGCCCAGTGATGGGGCGTGGGGGGGTCTGTTTGCCTTGGCCCCCAAAATGCCTTGATATGGCCCTGGACGTGGGACTGAATTTTGAAGGTGATCTGAGTTGTATCAAATATATAAATATCACATGCTTATGAATTATTGCTTTATGAAGGTCAAAAGGTGTAGTGGATAAATCTACCAACATTTTCCTTTTCAAGACCTTTGTTTCCTTGTTTTTTATTTGAATATTTTCCTGTCTGTCTGTCTCTGATCTTCCTGCTTCTCCTCTCCATCCACCAGAATAAACTGTTTCCTGACTTCCTCCTGTTTCACCTTGAGTTGCTTTTGAAGTAAACGGTTCAAATAAATCTACCGGCTGAAGCGTGCGCTGCGCGGCCGCGCGGGTGAGGTGAAATCACCGGAGCACGGGTGACGCGCTCCGCTGTCAGACACGAATAAAAAGACAGAAGTAAGACAGAAGATTATATGAACGGACATGAACGATCGCGTGTTAATTATATTTTTTGGTGGCGCCACTTTGAGAACGTTACTGTGGCCGTACGCAGGACGCAGCTTCAACTATCAGCATTGTCATTCCTCTCCTCACAAAAGAATCCCCGGTGCGCTGAGAGTCCATATATATAATGTAATATAGTTTGAAACGGGGTCTTTTTTCGGGCTTCCCTGGGTGTGTAAGTTCCAGCTCCCCCGTAATTCAAACCCGGCTCCTGGATGGAAACCTGGACATTTATATCAATATAGGAAACCCCCCCGGACAGAGGGTAAAAAGTGGACATGTCCGGGGTAAAGAGGACGTTTGGTCACCCTAACATGCAGGATGAGGGCCTCCAAGAACCACTAGTAGAACTGCTGGTTAGACCCACGACTACACCAGCTAACATGGTGGCTCCCATAGTTGGAATCTGGACTCTACTCTTCATTAAAATTGCCTTTTCTTACTATGTTGAGGCTCTTTTCTCTGTTGAATCAGGATTATTATGGGAAGAGCCTGAAGAAAACCTCCGACCTGAAGACTAATGCCTGCACGACTCCCGCCCAACCAACCCCAGCTTTCATTCGTGATGCTCTAAACAAAGTTCACCCTGATGTTTCTGCCAGGTTGGTGCTGCTTTTATAACTTTCTTCATATCCACACAGTCCAAAGCAGCTCTGAAATGGATGTGTTTCTGACTCTTTCTAGGTACTATGGCTGTGGTCTGGTTGTGCCAGTGTGCTTGGAGGGCTGCAGGGTACTGGACCTGGGTAGCGGAAGTGGGAGAGACTGCTACATGTTGAGTCAGTTGGTGGGGGAGCATGGCCATGTCACTGGCACTGACATGACAGAAAGCCAGGTACTGAGCAACACGTTCATAATCACATCAGTAGCACTTGTTCACATGGAAATACAGTTTTACTAAAACATTTTTTTAAATTTAGGATTTCTAAAAATGGTTTAGAAATGTCTTCATCCACACGAAAACACCAAAAGTGACCTAAACGTCTGCAGGGCCTTCATGTGGTGCTGCAACATAAACAGGAAACAAGGTGTCCAGCATGCACATAAAGCTAGCATGTAGCCTGCCACCATTCCTGTTGGTGCTGCTGACGTGCCAAAGGTCAGAGGTTAGATTAGAAGTGGGTCCTTCCTTTCAAAAGGTTGAAAAATCCTTCAAATGCAAAGGTGGTCTTTCAAGATTTTCACTTTGGAACCTGTTAAAAAAACAATTTCAAGGCGATGGTGGCAAAGCATTTAAGTGCCCGCCCCCGCAATCGGAAGGTTGCAGGTTCGCACCCCGCTCAGTCTGTTGCTGTCGTTGTGTCCTTGGGCAAGACACTTAACCCACCTTGCCTGCTGGTGGTGGTCGGGGGAACTGGTGACGCCTGTGTACGTCAGCCTCACCTCCATCAGTGCGCCCCAGGGCAGCTGTAGCTACGATGTTGCTCATCACCACCAGGGTGTGAATGACTGATTGTGTTGTAAAGTGCCTTGAGGGGTTCTAGGACTCTGGAAGGCACTCTATCTACTACAGGCCATTTACCATTCCTAAAACCGTTTTCATGCTTGTTAGTGTGTTAAAAAAGTGTAACGTTTATTTTTTATGGTTTCATCCTTGCGTTGCCATGGAAACAGCCAATCAGGATCCCCAGAAGAGTTTTATTTTTACCCAAATTAAGAGAATTTAAAACTTCCCCTTTGTGTTTTCATGCATAAAGCCAAATGACAAAGATGTCATGATCTCACCTAACCTTTGACCCCAGTTACAGGCGTAGCATCATAACCACAGCGTTTTGGGTCCTTTGTTGGTGTTTTGTGTAGATTAAGACAGTTTTAGAAATACTGATATGTCTGTAAGGAGATCCTTAGTAACAACCAAGAAGATGACTTTAGTAAAACAGTTTCCATGTTGCCTCTGTTAATGCAGGTAAACATTTTAGAGCCCTCACAGGTTTATGTGTTCTCATCATGAAGGAAATTTTCTTTTCTTCAAGCTTGAAGTGGCCAGGAACTACATGGACTATCACATGAAAGAGTTTGGCTACAAGAAGCCAAATGTGAGTTTTGTCCAGGGCTACATCGAGGCCTTGACCGAGGCGGGTCTGGAAAAGAACTCGTTTGATATCATCATGTAAGATCTCGCTCTTTTTACTCGTTTTTCTAATTATTCACTCAGTTTGACTTGATGTCCAACCTCGTAGTTCCAACTGTGTGGTGAACCTCTCTCCAGACAAGAAGATGGTGCTGGCTGAAGCTTACAGCGTACTCAAGGTCAGCTGTTTCTGCTTCCACTAAGGTGATTGAGATGTCGGTGCGGTGAGCTCTGTTGTTCACAGATGTTGTTGTTTACTCATCAGGAAGGCGGCGAGCTGTACTTCAGTGACATCTACTGCAGCGGACAACTAACAGAGGAAATTAAAAATCACAAAGTGATGTGGGGTGGGTCCATTTAATATCCTGCAGCTGTTACAAGCATCTGCATGACTCGCTGAAAGGTTTTCAACTCAAGGAGACAAATTATGACTTTTTTCTTAAGTTAAATAGTTCTGTGGTCATTACAAAACACGTTCATGCAGTTCTTTTCACTAAATCCCACTCACATTAAGGGATTTCAGCAGTTTCAGGACCTTCCAGAACGAGGCTCTGTCACTTTAAGAAAACAAGCTGGAGCTGGCCACGCCCACCCATCCCCTGATTGGCTGTCATAAGCTGAGAAGCTCTGATATATCGGAGGGGCTTGAAGTAGAGCTGCTGCTCCTCCTCCAGCCTGGAGCGGTAAGAGGTGGTTCTATTCTAATTTCCCTGATTGTGACATCACAAATGGGGACTTTATGAAACGGTTTATTTTAGGCACATAATTCCTGAAACCAAAGAGGCTTTTTAAAGTTTGTGGTGTTTATAGGAGCAGCAGAGACCCACATGGCAACACAAAAGGTGTCACTTTAAATGAAACATTTATCTGGTGTTTCTCCTACGTTCTCCTAACATCTGATCTCCTCGGGTTGCTGCTCAGTCAGACGCTGAACTTTTATTCACTTGTATTTGAAATTTAGCACCACATGTCAGTAGGTTTGTTTGCTGTTTCACTCCTGGACTCTGGACCTTGTCTCACAAACAAAGATTCTCCGTGACACACACACACGCGCGCACACACACACTCATCAGAAATAAGTGTGTGGTCTGAAGAAGTCCGGGTTTTCTGACTGACACCTGGTGGTTGTGAATGGATCCACACTGAGCCACGTGTGAAAATGCTGAAATCTGTAACCAGGAGCTTTAGTTTTAACACCTTAGAAAAGAACCTGCTGAAGTGGTTTTGGGTTAGTCACTTCTGTCCTGGTCTTCAGCTCGGATCAATTCCCCGTCTGTCTCGTTTCTTCTGGCTGCAGAAATCCAATCTGTTGTCCTTTGCTCTTTACTCTGCTGACACATGACTGTTCTGATAAATTCAGCACAAATCAACTCATTAAATTTGCTGATGACACAACAGTGGTGCTACGCTACACTCATGATGATGAAACATCTGACAGGCCTCAGGTGGAACCGTCAGTGAGCTGATCTGGAGACAGTTTTGTGTTTAAACACAGGAACAGCTGGGCTTGTGCATCCTTTATTTTAGGTTATTGTATCGTACGTGCACAACAGTTTTACACTGATTGTTTTGAAGTTTGTTGTTCATATATTGTTCACAGAAATATTAGCCAAAGCAATCAAAATCTTTCCTAAAGTTTGATCTGACTTCAGATTTGCATAGGCGGTTGTGGAGAGGGTGAATTTTCTAACGGTTGGATTATCGTGCAGGCGAGTGTCTCGGCGGAGCGCTCTGGTGGAAGGATCTGCTGCAGCTAGCTGACGAAGTCGGCTTCAGTGCACCGAGACTGCTCACAGCCAGCGTCGTCACCGTTGGTAACGAAGAACTGCAGGACATTCTGGGTTTGGAACATTTCTCTCATCGCATGTTTTGCTCGTTAAAATTTGATCGATATTCATAACATTACTATCAAATCTGAATTTGGTCAAATGTAAACATTTGTTCCCTGCTGATCACTAGAAACATTCTACAAATAACAGCTAATGCTCCATGTTGATTATTTTAACGTTTTTAACTCAGATTATTTCAATTCTGGGTTGATTTATTTGTTTAGCTTCTTTTGACTGGTCATAAATCAGCTGACCTCGCGCACCTTTAAAACTTTAACTATTTAAATACAACCATGTTCAAACGGTTGCGATTAAAGTTATTTAATATTTTTAACCTGGGTTTTATTTTTATTTTATGGCAAATATAAAAAACAAATTTTTTATGATTATTCCCATTTTATATTTTTGACTCAGAAAATTGCTTAATTTGATTATTTTTAATCTGAGTGGTTCAGTTGTGTTTTAAATACAGAAAAAAATGATAATAAACTTACTTTAAACTTCATTTGTTTGAACTATTATGGTGCGTTCACACCGGCCTTGACGTATGCGTCAAACAACGCATACTTCGTGGCGTTTTGACGCCTATATATTTTTGACGTTGACGCAGCTTGCGTTGACAGTTGCGTCAGCCCCACGGGGAGGGGAAGGGAGGAAAGAGCGCGTGCGCGGCTCTCTGTTGCCGGATGTTTGTAACAATGGCGGATCGTTAACGTTGAAAAAACACTCACCCGACACGCCAAGTTCTCCAGCAACCTTCCTCCAAGCAAGGTCCTTTTTATTCCGATCTCGGTAGGCGTAGCAGGTCGGGTCATACAGTTCACGCTGGTTACAAACAGCTACGATCAGTTTGTCCTCCATAGCTGAATGAATTCGCCTTCTTCCCTCGCTCTGCTGTGGCGTATCAACTCGCGCTCTGATTGGTTGACGCTTGTAAAGCGACGCAGAAAGTTCAGCTAGCTGAACTTGCTTTGACGTTTGCGTTGCAAGCGTTGGGCGCGTCAAAGCTTGATACTTTTCACGCGTTTCAAGCTTTGACGTTGACGCAGCTTGCGTTGACAGTTGCGTCAGCCCCACGGGGAGGGGAAGGGAGGAAAGAGCGCGTGCGCGGCTCTCTGTTGCCGGATGTTTGTAACAATAGCGGATCGTTAACGTTGAAAAAACACTCACCCGACACGCCAAGTTCTCCAGCAACCTTCCTCCAAGCAAGGTCCTTTTTATTCCGATCTCGGTAGGCGTAGCAGGTCGGGTCATACAGTTCACGGTGGTTACAAACAGCTACGATCAGTTTCTCCTCAATAGCTGAATGAATTCGCCTTCTTCCCTCGCTCTGCTGTGGCGTATCAACTCGCGCTCTGATTGGTTGACGCTTGTAAAGCGACGCAGAAAGTTCAGCTAGCTGAACTTGCTTTGACGTTTGCGTTGCAAGCGTTTCAAAAAAAGCGTGAAAAGTATCAAGCTTTGACGCGCCCAACGCTCACAAAGCGACGCAGGGACTTTGAAGCAGCTCTGACGCACCTTACCATAGACTTAACATTGAAACTTGACGCTGGCGACGCATACGACAAGCCCGGTGTGAACGCAGCATTAGGCTCAAACTGACTTGTGTTATTCTGCCGGGACGTTTTTATCTAAATGCTGATTTATTTTATTATCAATACAGGTGACTTCAGGTTTGTTTCTGCCACTTACCGCCTGTTTAAAGTCCCTAAAGGCAGCCCCGAGGCCTGTCAGGTCATTTATAACGGCGGCATCACCGGGGCGGAGGACAGCTTACAGTTTGACAGTCGGAACATCTTTAAGGTCTGTTTACCCCACAGAGTTCATGGTTTCCTGCTCATTAATGATGTGAAACGTGGATTATCTCACAGGCTAATGAAGTGGTGGAGGTGGATGGAGAACTAGCTAACATCTTGAAACGCTCCAGATTCGCGCCAGACTTCAGTTTTCAGCCACCGGGTGGCTCCACTGAGTCCTGTTGTGTTAAACCTAAGGTCAGTGTCAGATTTAAATTCCTGGTTGAGAAAACGTCCAGTTTGTTTATTTGTCTTAATCATCGGAGGTCAGTGTGTGTCTGGTATCGGTTAGAAGAGTCTGACACACCCAGAGTCCCTCGGCGCTTATGGCCACAGCCACACATGTGTGCACCAGGACTCACGCTGGGCACTCTCCCACTCACTTACCCATTGAAACGTGCACACACATCCACACGCAGAAGGTCAAGCAGCTGTCTTGGAGTCATAACCGCAGAGTGGAGTCATGCTGGGGAACCTTGAACAGGAAGGAATGTTCACTTCTTAGCTAACAGAATGGCATCTTATCAGCTCTTATGGCCAGTCGATGCACACGTTTATCAATACCACCATGCTGTTCAAAACCACTCTCCTAATTCAGTCAGAACACATTTACTCTAGAAGTAAAATGTGTTCATAGTTATGAGAAAATTCTGTCAGAGTTCCTGGTGATTTATTAAAATGTGTTTTAATAGTTTGACCTTTGAACTCTCAGCCTCCTGGGGTGAGACGAGGTCAGGGAACAACATTTTGGTCTTCTCACTGTTAGTTTTAACCTTATCTTAGAAAATTAACACACAAAACACACGTTAGAAAAATCACAAAGATCACACACACACACACTGTTTTTATTGATTCCCTCAAGCTCTCAGGTTCGAAACATTTCAGCGATCCTGCCAGGGTGAGGCATGGGAGTAAATCAAACTCCTAAAAGGATGTGGGTGTGTGTTCTACACTCATAACGTCGTCTTCCTTGTTGAATTATTGATGCAGGCTGACATCGTGGATCCTTTCGAGCTGGCCGTTGAGCTGGGCAGCCAGGGCCTCGGTGCAGCCACAGGGGGATGCTGCAGCACAAAATCTGCTGACTGCTGCAGATGATGAGGATGATGGGAACAGCACAGTACAAACCCAACATCACACACACTCTGTGTGTAAGATAAAAGGAGTTCAGCTGAATGCAGTGTAATTATGTTATCTTGTGTCTTAGAAAGAATGATCTTTGCTTTTATTCCTGCTCATTTCATGCATGTTTACCAAGTTCTCATTTCAAATGGAGAAGACATTCTGAAGACACTACTAGATGTTTTGAAATAAACGTTTGAATATTTTCACAGGCTTTAAATTTCTAAAATTGCCTGTAGTGGGATGGCAGATGTTTATGAAAATCACATCTGGCTCAATTTACATTACAATTACATTGTGATTGTGAAAATATAAATGATGCATTTGTTTCGAGATCCAAATACTTTAAAGTACAAAGTAACTTTGAAGTCATCTTTAATAGCAGTGGAATCTCCAGAATGTGTTTTGTTCCAGTATCTGTGCAGTTTATTCACATTTATAGTAAATCAACAGAAACAAACTTTTGACTTTGCAGAGAAAAACTAAGTATGTTGCATCTTTGCTTTAACAAAAGTCACAAAGTATTAGAACTCCTGTTTCATACCATGATGTGGTTTCCAGTAAGAGAGACTTTACTAATATATTCTTATCATCTGTTTAATGATGTCAGATGTATGTAATCTAGCCTAATAAACATTGTTTTCCTACACAATATCTTATTTTCCGTTGTTTTTTTTTGTATTTAGTTTTTTCATCACTTTTGCACACACTGCTTTTAAAAAGGACCACATATAAAAAATACCCTTTTATTCTACGTGGGCATAAGAATAAACTGGTTCTGCGTGTGAACAAACCTGAGGACGTCAATAAATGAGGTAAACATTCCAGTTTTACTACCTGAAGACGCGCTCCTGGTTTTTGTTTATTTGCAGGTTTAAAAAGTCACGGGAAGAGTTCCGTTTGCCTCTTAACATGCGGTGCACTTGTTTTGGAATTTGATTGGCCAGTGAGGCTGCGGACGCCCCGCCCCTGAGCTATCCGCCGCTCCCGATTGGTCGAGGCCGTCGCCTGTCTCGCGTACACCAGGAGAGGCACGAGTTGGCCCGTGAGCTCGCGCTCGCGACTCCTCAGTGTCGGACACGTAGTGGGAAAGAGCAGGTCCCGATGCACAAGTCACGGCAGCCCTGGGCGGAGATGAAGGCGGACTCCGACCGGCTCTGATTTTTAAAAGCCCGTTTCATTCAGGAGGTCGGTTGCCAATGGTAATCAATATGGCAGATCCGTTATCCCAGGCACCCGCCGCTGCAAAAATGGCGTCACTTAACCGGGTCCGAGCTCTGGCGATGCTTTTCCTAACGGTCACCGGCTGCTGTGTCACCCCGACAAGTGGCAAGGAAGGGTCCGAGGAGACCGTCATCATCGGGCTGCGGCTGGAGGACACGGACGACATTTCCTTCATGGATAAGGGCTACCTGCGCGTGAGCGAGCGGTCCCGAGTCAAATTACGGGTCTACGGGCAGAACATCAACAACGAGACCTGGTCCAAAATCGCTTTTACGGAACACGAGCGGAGCCGGCCGGCGGGGAGCTTTGACAGCTCCTCGGGGGATAACGAGAGCCAGGAGGAGTCCTCCGGCTCGCATCCCTGCGGAATTAGGACTTCGGATATAATTATATTACCCAACATCGTCCTGAACCGGAAAACCTCCGGAGTAGTTGAAGTCGAGGTCAAACCTCTGAGGAAGACTGAACGGAGTAAAGCGTATTACCTTTGCATCGCCACCTCGGCGCCGGCAGTGGCCGGGATGCACGACCCGTGGACGGAGAACACCTGGATCTACCACGACGGGGATGACACCAGGGTGATCGTGGTGGAGGAGAAAAAGTTCCTGCTGCCTTTCTGGCTGCAGGTCATCTTCATCTCCATGCTGCTCTGCCTGTCCGGCATGTTCAGCGGCTTGAACCTGGGGCTCATGGCTCTGGACCCCATGGAGCTCCAGATCGTCCAGAACTGCGGCACCGAGCGGGAGAAGAACTACGCCAAAAAGATCGAGCCGGTCCGGAGCCAGGGGAACTACCTGCTGTGCTCGCTGCTGCTCGGGAACGTGCTGGTCAACACCACGCTGACCATCCTGCTGGACGACATCGCCGGTTCCGGTCTGATCGCCGTGGTCATGTCCACCATAGGGATCGTGATCTTTGGAGAAATCGTGCCCCAGGCCATCTGCTCCAGGCACGGCCTCGCTGTGGGCGCCAACACCATCTTCCTCACCAAGTTCTTCATGCTGCTCACCTTCCCTGCGTCCTACCCGGTCAGCAAGCTGCTGGACTACCTGCTGGGACAGGAGATCGGAACCGTGTACAACCGGGAGAAGCTCCTGGAGATGCTGCGCGTAACGGACCCCTACAACGACCTGGTGAAGGAGGAGCTGAACATCATCCAGGGCGCGCTGGAGCTCCGGACTAAGACCGTGGAGGACGTGATGACGCCGCTGAGAGACTGCTTTATGATCCCGGGGGACGGCACCCTGGACTTCAACACCATGTCAGAGATCATGAAGAGCGGCTACACGCGCATCCCGGTGTTCGAGGGCGAGAGGTCCAACATAGTGGACCTGCTGTTTGTGAAGGACCTGGCCTTTGTGGACCCGGACGACTGCACGCCCCTCAAAACCATCACCAAGTTTTACAGCCACCCGCTGCACTTTGTTTTCAATGACACCAAGCTGGACGCGATGCTGGAGGAGTTTAAAAAAGGTGAGACGTCACTCTGTCTGAGCTTCACCTGTCTGCTCTCTGCTCTCCTTAGACAGGTGACTTACGTCATCACACCTGTCAGCTGTTGCTCCAGCTGGGACTCCAAAATAACCTGATTCAAAATAAGACCTGGAGGTTCCAGCCTCAGGTGTGAAGGACTCACCTGTAACTTCCTGTGACCTGTACAAACAGGTGTTCTTATCATTCTCCATCACTTCCATTCAGCGTTAATGTTCACCCTCTCCTCCTGCTTTCCACAGCTCACCTTCCTTCCTCCCACTTTCACCTCTCTCTCTCAGATTTGTGGGAATGGTGCAGCAGCAGTGCTGAGGTTATCAGGTGGGAGCATCTGGTTTGAGAACCTGCTTAAATCCGTCTCTGCCTCTCTTGTGCTTGCATCTGAGTGATGGTGGCGATAACTCCTTTTGTCCGGCCCTGGAATGCAGTCGTGTGGATAATGAATAACGGCCTCTAACGCCCATCAGACTCCCTGAGTGTGTTTGGTTTTGAGAAAGATGTGCATGGGTTTTCTGATCTGTTGCATCCTCTCTGTGGGGTTGGGTCCTGGTGTCGGCGGGTTCTGGTGCAGGTCTGATGTCAGGATGCCCGGCTGTCAGCAGCTGATTTACCCCAGGGATCGATGCCCTGCATGCCTGTTAGAATAATCACTTTACTTTAAGAGGATTTATCGGGAGGTGAAACAGAACAAATCATTCAGCTCCATTACCAGAAATTAGGTGAAGGTCTCCGTGCCAAATTAGCATTACATAACGTACTATTTGTTTTCGTCCCAGACTACAGTCACTGTTATTCTGGGTAAACAAGACCTCCGACTAGAAGAGCAACACTTCTGTCACCCGTCTGTAAACATGTCACGGTAGGGATCAGAGGTTTCCTCAGCCAGCAAACTAAACGTTAGATTTCTATGATTTTAGCAGAAAAACAGGTTTGTTCTTCTCTCAGAAAAACAAAAGGCTCCCATATGTTTGTCACGTTCAAAGTAAAATATTCCATTCCCTGGATTTGTTGGGTTGATTGTTTTGTCTGGATCTGGGAAAATAATTGATGAATTAATCAAATATATTATATGATTATTAA
>SSNS01000166.1:432341-442498 GCA_006937985.1 Aphyosemion australe | reverse complement strand
TTTCTGTGCAAACATTTAAAATAAACCCTGTCTTACTCAGTGGAGTGCGCTTGCTAGCTGGACATACTTGCAGGAATGATAAGCTAACGACTAGTCAGAGCATGGCTAAGACCAAAGTGTCATCATCTTAAAACAGATGCAGACATCATGCATCAGAAAGGCTATATTTTCTAACGCTGATATATTTAAATAACCGTAATGTTCCATGTAAATACCGGTATAATGTGGCATTAAAGGCAGCTCTCAGGCTAGCCGTTAGCTTATCAGTCCTGTAGGACATAAATGTTATTCCTCTGAACCGAGGCCTTTCAGGAAGCTGTAGACGATGGGTGAGATCGTGATTGTTCTAAAAAGAATCACATTACAAGTATTTGTACACTTTCACACACACACACACACACACACACACACACACACACACACACACACACACACACACACACTCACCCCAAAAAAACCCTTAGTTTTTTCAAATCATTTGGAAAATTTGTATTTTCATCCGTTATGTTTTCGAAGCTGGTCGTGATATAATAATGGGCTTCAGTGGGACGGTTATGATGAGGGGACTGGTTGATGGCTCTATGAATGACCTTAGCTGGGAGAAATAGAGATTAATTCTGACTGGATAGACAGGCTAACTGCTAGGACGAGTGGGGATTTCAGTGTGTTACAATAAAACTGCTCCATTCTCAGAATGAGCATAGATACTCATGCAGATACGTAGACCCGTTTTCCACTACTGGAACTTCTGGGTAATTTTACCGTCCTGGCTGTTTCAGGGGCCAGAGTACCTGAACTGGGGTATGCACCCTTAAAGGTCCGGTAGAGTCGATGGGCGGGACTTGTGGTTAACTCATGCTGATTGGTTGTAAGTCAGTAGGAAATGACATCAGCAGATGTTGCCATTCAACTGGCTTTTGTTAAACTGGAAGAGCTGCTGGTGAAGCGAAGTGGAAGGAAAAGAACATAAGTAACATTGATGCAGCTTTAAAGCTGCGCTTCTCCAAAAACGCCTTCACTCATGCTCCTCCAGTCTCCTACAGAGCGCCGTTAAAAACCGCAATTCTTCTGGTCAAACGCCACGTTTTTACGTCACACAGCCGCGTTCCCGGGCCCCTACATGGATTCATTTACTGCGTTGAATAAAATATTATTAATGTTGGTGGACGCCTTTCGGCGCTGATCAGTGACGTCACTCACTGCTGAAATTCTCACGATATGCTGGCGGAACGACCGCTGAGAGGACCGAGCCATCGTCGCCGTCCCTGAACTGTCCTGGAACTCCTGAAGGTAAACGCTGCTATTGCCGTGGATTCTGCGTTGCAGAAATATGGTGATATTGCTGCTGGCAGCGTCCCAGGAAAGGCTACAGCTGGCGTTAATGGGTCCTAGAAACAACAAAAGGAATATGCAAAATCAAAACCTGATATGGTGTCTGTGTGGTTCTGAGAGCTAATAAATGAAAACATTAGTGACTCGCGGTGGTTCAGATATAGGCTGGATCGAACTGTGGTTGTTGTTGGCCTACATTCCTCAGATTCTGGTTCAACGTGGCTTTAAGACCCGATTAGTACAAGAGTCGTGTGTGAATAAGTGAGTTCCCAAAGCCTGTCTGATCTGGCATTAGAACTTTTCTTTACATTGTAAAACTTCCAGCATAAAGAACCTGCATCTGGTGCAGCGTTTAAATGCTCGGTCCCGTTTGCAGCATCAAAGGCGTTTCCTTCATGCACCAGTCCCATCTTTGTTGTTCACCAAATGATCAGCCTGCTATGTTTGGCATCAGCTGGATGCTTTAGCCTCCAAGTTTGCTCCACTTGGCGAGCATGTCTGCAGCCGTTCACAGGTGTAGCATGGTGTGCTACTGATCAGGAGGTAACACACAGTCCGTCTCATCTAGAACACGCTGGCTCACAACGTGCTGCTTTGTTGTCGTTGTTGATATTTACTTCATAGACGGTCTGATCCAGACCTCCTCGCCTTTACTTCTACGAGAGGAATCAACGGATCTGAGTTCATTCCAGAAAATCCGAACCCTGATTCATTGTGGTGGAATATGCATCCTGAGCACATGAAAGGCTGCAGCTCCTCTCTTCTGATGAAGGTCAGCATCCTGGGATCCGTCACACTGAGCTGAACTTGTCATTATGCAATTCTGAATACAAACGCGCCCACGCTGCTTTGATAAGCCGTTTCTCCAAAACAGAGATCACAGCAGACGTGGGATTTTTCTGCGTTTGTTAACAGATTACTGATGAGTGACGTGGGCTCAGACTTATTACCGTAACCGGTGGCTGAGCCGTAGAGGTGGGAGCTCTCCTACCGGAAACAGCTCCAACTGGGCTCCTGCTCCTTTTACAGGAGCCCAGGTACGTCTGGAGGGAAAGCCTGTGCTGTTCCCGGATCAGGCTCAAAACCAGACCTTAGAGCTGACCGCTCTAACCCGTGTGGCCCAAACAGAACAAATAAAACTCAGTCAGTACCAAAAACCACAGAAACCCAGAAATGCTCCTGATGCTGTGGTATTTCCACTAACCTGATTTTTTAATTAGCCGTGTTTTATTTCTGCTGACAGCAGTGATTGGATCAGTAAATCATGGAAGATGCTGCTTCTGTGAGTCAGAAATAAAACAATAAATAACAACCTGAGCCTCCTATGATAAATGAGCCGCACTTGTATAGCTCCTTGCAGAGTCAGAACCCCCCAAAGCGCTTTACACTACAGTGTGTCATTCACCCATTCACACGCTGGTGGTGGTGAGCTACACTGTAGCCACAGCTGCCCTGGGTCACACTGATGGAGGTGAGGCTGCCGAGCACAGGCGCCACCGGTCCCTCTGACCACCACCAGCAGGTAAGGTGGGTTAAGTGCCTTGCCCAAGGACACAACAGCAGCATTCTCTGCCAGGAGCTGGGATCTAACCTGCAACCCTCTGATTACTGGACAACCTGTTTTCACAAAACATCATTTTAAACTTCATATGTAGATCTTAGAAATGAAATAATCCTTTAAAAAGTCTCTTTCTTGCATATTTAATATATAAAAACAGTGCTGGATGGATTTGGTGCGTCTCCGGGGAGAGGAAGGGTTTGCTGTGGCTGCAGCTATGTCTTTAAGATCTTATCAGGGTCATTTTACGTCACTCATATGAAATGAACGGAAATTGCTGCCATTACTGTCGCGGTGCTGTATGGTGATTAGCTGGAGGGGAAGAATTAGAGCTGCTGGTTTTATTAGAACAGAAGCTGAAATCAACAATTAGAGAAGTTTCTTTATTCCCTTCATTAGAATCAGGTTCACTGATTAATGAGCAGCTTTAGCTGTAGCTGTCGGCCCACAGGTGTGTGTCAGTGAGTCTATGACAACATCAGAATACACCTTTAATTGATTCTACCTCAGTGACATACAAGTACATACTAACACCTGCTGATCTACACACACACACAGACACACACACACACACACACACACAGACACACACACACACACACACACACACACACACACACACACACACACACACACACACACACACACACACACACACACACACACACACACACACACACACACACACACACACACACACACACACACACACACACACACACACACACACACACACACACACACACACACACACACACACACACACACACACACACACACACACACACACACACACACACACACACACACACACACACACACACACACACAGAGACACACACACACAGAGACACACTCACACTCACACACACACAGACACACACACACTCACACACACACACACTCACACACACACACAGACAGACACACACACACACACAGACACACACAGACACTCACACAGACACACACACACACACACACACACACACACTCACACACACACAGACACACAGACATACACACACACACAGACACACTCACAGACACACACTCACACACACACACTCACACACACACACACTCACACTCACACACACAAGGTCAGGACATTCTCGGCTAATTGAGGTTTAAAACGCGGGGTTCTTGGAAGCCGTCGGTACTTATTAACTTCCATCTCGTTGACATCTTTTGATTCTTTTGTGTTCAGTAAACCTGAAACCGTCCAGATCCTCTAAATGCTGACGAGTCACACATCATTGGTTTATTCTCCCAGAGCGCCGCAGAGCCGTTGGGTTCCTAAACCTCTCAGATCAGAACCCACAAGGTACCAAAGGCCCACTTCCACTATCAGAGCTTCTGGGTAATTTTACCAGACCTTAGCGGCATGAGTGTGTTTCCATTTAACCAGGCCGGCACAAAAGAGACATTATCCAGGATTTTCAGAAACCAGAGTCCCTGAACAGGGACATGCAGAGACAAACACCTGGCCTAACAGGTATGCTTTGGTCTGTGGCAGGAAACCCCATGCATGCAAGTGGAGAACATGAGAGCTGGGATTCAAACCTGCAACCATCAAAACATGGGTGGGGGATCCTGATACCTCAAGGGCTGCTATCCAGCATGTTTTAGGTGTTTCCCTGCTTCAACTCACCTGATTTTAATCAGCAGGTGAGTAACAGGCTAACAGGTGAATCCACTGCGTTGAAGCAGGGAAACAACTAAAACATGCTGGATAGCAGCTCTCTAGGAGCAGGGTTGCCTCTCCCTGGCTCAGTGGAACCAGCTGACATAACTGGGTTTAGTAGTTTTTAGAGCGCAGCAGCTCTGGAATAAAAAAATCCAAACATGCAGGATGAAAGACGGATAATCTAGTGAGCATAACCGGTGTCGGGTCATGTGACTCAGCTGATAACATTCTTACTTGTCAAAGGAAGAAATTTCATTTCTTTATTTGATCTATTTTTCTAATGCAGCTTTTTGACAGCGAGGCCCACCACTGGAACAACAGACTAGACCCTGCAGTGGTTGCTTATGTGAGTTTATGTTCTAGAACAGCTGGAAGCTTCTGCCTCCTCCTAAAGGACTCGAGACACGTTCATCCTTCCATGTGGACGAGTGGAAGTTAGATCGAGGGCTAACGGCTAGGCGGGAAGAGTGAAATGAGACTCGTGTTGGTGTCATGAACCTTTAGCCTGTAGAGATGTAACTTGTGTTTGATTTTTATAAAGAATTATTCTGAACATTTCCTAACAGCCTGTGTTGTTTGAACAGGATTAGAATAAAAACATCAGAATGAAAGAATCTAGAGTTGATCCATCTGTCTTCTGAATGTTTATCAGCCTGGGCCCAGAGGCAAACTGAGACTTTTCTGTGTCACAGAGGGCCAGAACCCCTCAGCTCACTCCGACTTGTATCCAGGTTTGGTGCAGCACACTCGGGGAAGCACAGCCACTTGCTTCTGCAGCAAGTCCCATCCCCCTCCTCCCAAATTCCCTCTTTGCTTCTTCTCTTCATATTGTCCTCTTACCCATTTCCCTCAGTGTTATAAATTACAAACGACACAAACCTCCAGGCCTAATGCCCTGCTGTGGATGCCTTCCAAGCTGCACTTTCTGGAGCGCCAAGAGGCTGGCTTCATTGATAACACTGGGCACACTGTCCGTCTCTTTATTTACTGGCAGGGGAAAAGGCCCAAGACGGGCCCTCCACAGGCTCCAAAGACACCAGCGCTTTTTGCAATCAGCTGACGGGACCATCTCTTCTGAGGCTTCAGCTGCTTGTTCCAAACACTAATAAACAACGAATAAAGCAATGAAAAAGTTAGAATTTCAGAGAAGTTGCATGTTTTTTTAATTGTGCTGGAAAGAAGTGGGTGATTTTAGGAACGTTTGGAAAGTTCTCACACTGTTTTCTCAGAAAGTGGCACCAGCTACCTGTTAGCATTTATTAACAAAAGCCAATGAGCCATGAAGTGTCATTCTAGAAAGGGCATGTGACCATTACATGCCCTCACACCGCCAAAGTGATATTAAGGAGAAAATGCACCCTAAAATGTTTTTAAACGAAGGAGCTGCATTTTAAACCAAATCTGACCAGTTTGAACTTTTTTATCATTAAAGCTGCTTTAGAGAATCTACAGATCACTCCCCCCTCCCCTCGGGTATCTTCCCTGACACGATTCTGCCAGAACCAGAACCCACATCACCAGAGGAAACGAGCTAGCGCTAAACACCAGTCTCTGTTTTCTAGGTCCAAACGTCTTCTGTTGTCCGTGACTTCAAATGGTGTTTTTCTTTCTGGGACTCTGGTAGTTTGTCCTAAAGTTGAAGTGGTAGCAGCCGGCTGTTTCTCCTGCTCTGATGTTATTGAGGGAGAACCTCTCACACCAGTGGTGTTCTGGTGCTGAATACGTGAGTGTGGAATGAGTGGAGGACCCAGGGAAGTGCGGCGGTTCAACCGGATGGTCCAGTGGTTGGTTCTGGTCTCAAACCTGTTATTGGTGGAGGTTTTAGACACATAAGAGAACCACTTTATTAGTTTTTTCATTTGTTTTTATCTCCACAACATATTTATGTTTATATGACGTTAGGACGTTGTTAAGAGGCATGAAAACATGTTTTAAGCTCATTTGTTTTCCACATTTACCACTGCAGCTTTAACTGTTTCATAATGATTTTGTAGATTTTACAAAGAAATTGGTTTAAATTTTATTATTTGATGTTAAGAGCTTCAAGAAGCACTAGTAAAATTCCAGGGTCAGTTTTATTCCTACTTCATAGGAAATCATAGAAAAGATGCACCAAGGGCTGTAGAGCAAAAACATTATAGCTAAATTAATAATTCATAAAAACAGTAAGAAGACAAACCAGTCACGCAGGAAGAAATCATTCTCCCACAATCACAACACTGATAAAATCTCAGCTTGAAGGTTTCTAAACTCTGATTTATTTTCTATGGAAGGATAAATTATTCCTCACCTGGTTCATTGACTTCAGTGTTCTGAGGCCAGACCATTAAGAACCTTAAAACCTAATAATAAAATCATAAAATCAGTCCTGTAAGCAGTAAGAAGCCAGTGGAGTGAAACCACTGCTGCTGGGAAATGGTTCCGTGTTTTTGTTCCTGTAACAGACAACCAAGAGAGGACTGAGTTATGGAGGCTAAATAAAAGCATGAATAGTGTTTCAGAGTCTTTGGGAATAAGCAACTTAAAGCCACCATCAAAAACGTTTCCAAGGTTTTTATTTGATCATATGTTTGTCACATGACCGGATTGTCTGCTAGGGTCACCTGGCTGGATACTTTCTGATTGTTTATGCCCTGAAGAAGGTTGCGCCGGCTTTTCCTTGCTCAATAGAAACAGTCCTCAGGGTGCCTCGGATCACCTGTTTTTCTTCTTCATCCACATCCTATACATCAAATGATTTCTGAATCCCAGATTAGACGGGAAACCTCACTAAATCTCTCAAGATCAAACGTGCCTTTTGGAGAACAAACATGGTGGAGGAGGAGCTTGTGACATCACCACCACCTCACTTTCTGATTGGCCATACATCATATTCAACAGGTAGCACATTTGTTTGTCCTTGAAGTTGGGGCAAGACAGTTCAACATGTTGAAATTCCCAGATTTATGATCGGAGAATTCCAGACATCCTCCTGAGGAGACCCTCGGAACACACCCCACACGACAGGAATATGATAAAAACTATCGTTAGAGCCATTACAGTAATCAGGCACATGCTTAAGATTGTCAGAAGAGGAATCAGGTTAAAATGAAGAATACTAAGAACACTTTCAGAATCGCGATCTGATACAATGACTATATTTGTTTTTTGGGTTGATGTGACAAACATTTACATTTATGAGCAAAAACCTGGAATGTTAGCAGCAAAGCTATAAAAACAGCTCATCTCCTGCAAAAACTAGACACCAAAGGCCATTGAACTAGATAGGACTTAGTATAAAGCCTTGTGGAACTCCAGATGAAACAGTGCTGCAACTGAGGGATGCTAATCTGGACTGAGGGACTCCCATTGATAAAATATGACTTTAACCACGTTCCTTACATATGTTTGTCTTGGTTAAATCCCAGTAGTAGAGCGCTGTAATCAAAGCCACGTAGTTCTGTTTAATGATGACTGCACTCAAAAACAGGAGATCGCTTTACTCACCCACGTTCAGTGTTGGGAAAGTTCGCTTTAAACTAGTTCAAAGTTCAGTTCATACATTTTAAAATAGCTCATAGTTCACAATTACACAAGTTCACAGTTCCACAGATGAACTAGTTCATAGTTCTTTTTTTTCTTGTTGCGGTGAGGTATTACCCTCAGGTTTCTTGTTGCCACCCGTTGAGTCCAAACTGGTACCCAGCTGCAGCGTTCACCCCTAGAGTCTGTTCTCAATAACACGAGGACAAACTTGCTGTTGCTGGAATTATTAATCAATCTGAGGGAGGAACCAGGCTGAGGTAGGAAACAAGGGTGTACCTCGAAGTGCAAAACATTAAAAAATGAATTATCTTTTATTTAAATCACTTTTCAGGTTTTGTGAAGGAATTTTCTGACTCGTTTGCCCAAAGAAAGGAAAAGGTTTAGAACTTGGGTCATAAACGATCAGCCCAAATGAAGACGTAAAGAACAAAGTAAATAAATAGACAAATCAAAACGACTGCTGTGACTCTGGGACTAGTGTTTCCAGATTGGATGCCTACCCCGTAACAATGGTGTGTTCCATTTGCACTCGGTACTCAGAAATTCTAACTTCTGAGTAGGAAAATCAACTGGAACACCCCCGAATCAGGGAATGTTTTTAATCTGACTTCCTCGTAACAACAACCGTAGCTGGGATGGAACTGTGTTCATTTTATGATTGTAAGGGTGCGTCTACAATCAATACAGGTCGTGGTTTTTCTTCTGCGGTATGTGGAACGCACCATGACATCTGTTGTTAAAAGCATAGACATTAAAGAGTAAACGCCGCATTGACCGCTACCGCCTAGGGCGGCCATGTGTTCAGGGTCTACTCTTTATAATGTCTATGGTTAACAGTGTTTTTTTGCTCTAGCTCCATGGAAATCTGGAGCTCTCGAACTACGAGAAGGCGTCGTTCATAAACCCGTTCACTTTAACGGTCGTCATGCCAGATATGAGCGAGTTCAGTTCACTAACGATCGTTCACTGAACCCGTTCAGGCACAATGCCCACACTGTCCTTTTTTAACCTCGTTTTCATTTAAGAGGCTCATTCTCTAAATTCTTTACAGCTGAGTGTAAAGGTTCTTGTAAAGAATTCTGTCCAGGGTGTAAATTAAATGCCACATTATTCTCCTTTGGGGGAGACGTAGCTTTAGGTCACTCAGTTCTCTGGTGTGCCTGCTCTCGCTGTCGTCTCCCAAATAACAACACAGGAGGGAAGTGCTAGTAGAGCCCTACTATGGGTTGCAGGCCCCAGCCACTGCTCCAGCTGACCCTGCAGACCCAGATTCAGCCCAAAAGCCTTCACCCGACCTACAGCTGGGCCGGCAGCATCGTGAGTTTGGCCTGTTCTCTTTGTTGAGTCATGATTTCTCTTTACATAATAAAGTCTTTAGGAGATGAAAGGTGCTAAAAGCGTAAAACAATGTGAGATTTTATGAGTAGAAGTTAATCATTGTGCAGCAGAGTGACTTTAGTTTCTCAGAAACAGGTTTATTATCGTTTCTGCATCGGCAGCAAACGGCTGTGTGGGGCTGATGAACGCCTTCTGCTCAGATCTGTCTTCAGATGACTCAGAGATGAATGAATGAATGAATGAATGAATGCCCTGTGAGTCATTTTCTGTGGAAAAAAAGCTCTGGTGCTCCTGTTTGGTGGGTAAAACTTGTGAGTGTGTGTGTGTGTGTGTGTGCGTGTGTGTGTGTGTGTGTGTGCGTGCGTGCGTGTGTGTGTCTGCTGAGAAATAAGTGAAAGAAGATGATGAGTGTTTGTCTCATTCTGCCCCTCCTGATGTACAAAAGAACACCAGCTTATTCCCTCTAATGGTCTGTATTTGATACACTGCCTTGTTTCTGAAGTGCCGTTGAGAACAGCGTGAATGAAAAGCTGGACTGGATTAGCAGGATTGGCTCAGGTGTGTTCGTGTGGGCTGGATTCCACTTCTGCACCTATGTGTGCAGAACTTCCCCTAAACAGAACACAACTCTTAAAACCCACGTCTTTCTTTCCTGGAGTTTTAAAATCATGGTCCAGTTGTAAAGTCGCTGTGTGGCTTCCTCTTCACCACTTC
>SSNS01000166.1:424841-429841 GCA_006937985.1 Aphyosemion australe | reverse complement strand
TTCATGAACATGTTTTGTGTCGACCAGAGGATTATTCTAACGTGTTTGAAAAGAGGTAGAGAATGTCTCCTTTAAACAAAACAGAAAATAATCTGTGATTTATGAAACAACTTTAGCAGCAATAACTTTAAATCTTCCATGGTATCAGATGCACGGTGGTGCAGATGTCGTGCAGCAGTGAGGTTGCAGGTTTGACTTCCAGCATGGAGCTTTTATTGTGGAGTTCTCATGTTCTCTTCATGCATGTTTGAGTTTTCTAACATGATCTAAAACATGCATGTTTGGTTGACCGTATATTGACCCTGGATGTGTGTGTGGGTATTTGTCTCCACGTGGTCCTGTGTTGGACTAGAGACCCATCCAGGGTGTATCTCTGACCAGAAGACAGCTGGAGGGAGACACCAGCTCCCCACAGCAACAAGCAGGTAAAGAAAACAGCTCTGAGGTGGAATTTTATAAATCAGCTTTAGTTTCTTGACTTTTGTGAGAGTTTGTGCACAGCTGCAACTTGGTCCCACCGTTGACTTCTCCAGCAGAAACTAGTGGCATCGTCACCTTCTGTAGTTGGGAAGTGAAGCCAAAACATCCCGTCCCCCACAGAGTCTCTGTGCACTAGAGATGTGGAGCTGGATGTCCCACCTGCTCAGTGTCTAAAACAAAACATCACTTTAAACAAAAAAGACTCATTTACATCAGAACTCTGGGTTTTGTTCTGACAACTAGTCTGTGTCTTAATGGGTTCATTTCTGCACATCCCTTCAGGGGGACACATTATTAGGAACTACTGTAATGCACTAGTTAACCAAAAAAAGATTCAGTATTTCCATGATTCTCACAAGATATTTTAATGTTCTAACAAAGTCCAGAATGTAATAATTCAAAGTCCCATTTTAACAGCATAAAGTATTCAGGGTTGGTCTGTGACAGGTTTTGTGGTCAGAATGAAGGATTCTGCTGGTGCTTCACAGAAATCCGTACAGGTTGACCCCAAATGCAGGAATTGTGCAGAGGTTTGTTTTCAACACGACTGCTGATGGATAAACAGAAAAGCGTCTCAGAGGCACACAGAGCTGTTGGCTTCTCATTCCAGGAGCCGTCTCAATTCAAACGTAACGTTCTGATCTGCTGTTTGAAAGCTTGGAATTCTGCCGTTTGGATTAGAAAGAAACAAAACATCTAAGCCACATAAAAAGTTTGAACATTCATGGACAAGGGTGTCCAAACGTTTCCAGACGAGGGACAACTTCAGTGAAGCTGAAGGCACTCATTAGCCACGAAAATAAAAATGTCAATGGAATTAAAACAAATTAGCTTAAAACATTCTTTCATGCCTCTTAACAACGTTCTAACTTAGTAGAGCTAGAAATGTGTTGTGGAGATTAAAAAAAACAACTAATAAAGTGGTTCTCTCTCATGTGTCTAAAACCTCCACCAGTAACAGGTTTCAGACCAGAACCAACCACTGGACCATCCGGTTGAACCGCCGCTCTTCCCTGGGTCCTCCACTCATTCCACACTCNGTGTGTGTGTGTTTGTGTGTGTGAGTTTTACACCTTTAAAGTGAGGACCATCAGTAGCAAAGTGAGGACATCTGCCCGGTCCTCACTTTGGTGCAATCTTCCAGAGCTCTACTCGTTAGTTTTAGAGGTGTGGTGTGAATTAAGTTTAGTTAGGGTTAGGGTTAGGGTTAGGGTTAGGGTTAGGGTTAGGGTTAGGCATAATACAGTCACAAAAATGAATGGAAGTCAATGGATGGTCCTCACTAAGATGGTTAGACAAGAGTGTGTGTGTGTGTGGGTGTGTGTGTGTGTGTGTGTGTGTGTGTGTGTGTGTGTGTGTGTGTGTTTATATATACATACAAATCAGTCATACATACGAACTTTTTCATACGTGCAGAGGTTTTAGGCAGGTGTGACAAAATGCTGTAAACAAAGAATGCTTCTGATTTCAGAAATAAAAGAGTTAATCATTCATTTTCATCAACAACAAAAAACGGTGAATGAACAAAAGAGAAATCTAAATCAGATGAGTATGTGACCACCCTCTGCCTCCACCAGCATCAGGTCTTCTAGCTCCACCTGAACACAGCTGGTGAAGGACCTGGGCTGGTAGGCTGGTCCAGACATCTTCTGTGGATAGGCTTCCTCACATCCTTCTGTCTCCATGGAATCCCAGATGCACTCCATGGTGCTGACATCAGGGCTGAAGATAGTTCTGAATGACTTTGGCTGGATGTTTGGGCTCACTCACTTTACATTTTGTACATTGATAAAAATAAACAATCATTATTTATGTTTATCATTTAGGGGTTTTGTTTTGGTGGCCTAAGGATCAGGTCTCTGCTTTTTGCAGATGATGTGGTCCTGTTGGCTTCATCAGACCGTGATCTTTTGCTGGAGCGGTTTGCAGCTGAGACCATGGTCTTGAATCAGAAAAGGGTTGAATACCTTCTCCAGGTCAGGGACGAGGTCCTGTTCACGAGTGAGGGAAAGATGGAGTGGGAGATTGATAGAGTAGACCCACTGCTCCTCCACATTGAGAGGAGCCAGTTGAGGTGGCTCGGGCATCTGGTTAGGATGCCTCCTGGACGTCTTGGAATCCGTGCATCTGATACCATGGAATCTTCCATGGTATCAGATGCACGGTGGTGCAGATGTCGTGCAGCAGTGAGGTTGCAGGTTTGACTTCCAGCATGGAGCTTTTATTGTGGAGTTCTCATGTTCTCTTCATGCATGTTTGAGTTTTCTAACATGATCTAAAACATGCATGTTTGGTTAATTGAAGACCGTATATTGACCCTGGATGTGTGTGTGTGGGTATTTGTCTCCACGTGGTCCTGTGTTGGACTAGAGACCCATCCAGGGTGTATCTCTGACCAGAAGACAGCTGGAGGGAGACACCAGCTCCCCACAGCAACAAGCAGGTAAAGAAAACAGCTCTGAGGTGGAATTTTACAAATCAGCTTTAGTTTCTTGACTTTTGTGAGAGTTTGTGCACAGCTGCAACTTGGTCCCACCGTTGACTTCTCCAGCAGAAACTAGTGGCATCGTCACCTTCTGTAGTTGGGAAGTGAAGCCAAAACATCCCGTCCCCCACAGAGTCTCTGTGCACTAGAGATGTGGAGCTGGATGTCCCACCTGCTCAGTGTCACCAAACAAAACATCACTTTAAACAAAAAAGACTCATTTACATCAGAACTCTGGGTTTTGTTCTGACAACTAGTCTATGTCTTAATGGGTTCATTTCTGCACATCCCTTCAGGGGGACACATTATTAGGAACTACTGTAATGCACTAGTTAACCAAAAAAAGATTCAGTATTTCCATGATTCTCACAAGATATTTTAATGTTCTAACAAAGTCCAGAATGTAATAATTCAAAGTCCCATTTTAACAGCATAAAGTATTCAGGGTCGGTCTGTGACAGGTTTTGTGGTCAGAATGAAGGATTCTGCTGGTGCTTCACAGAAATCCGTACAGGTTGACCCCAAATGCAGGAATTGTGCAGAGGTTTGTTTTCAACACGACTGCTGATGGATAAACAGAAAAGCGTCTCAGAGGCACACAGAGCTGTTGGCTTCTCATTCCAGGAGCCGTCTCAATTCAAACGTAACGTTCTGATCTGCTGTTTGAAAGCTTGGAATTCTGCCGTTTGGATTAGAAAGAAACAAAACATCTAAGCCACATAAAAAGTTTGAACATTCATGGACAAGGGTGTCCAAACGTTTCCAGACGAGGGACAACTTCAGTGAAGCTGAAGGCACTCATTAGCCACGAAAATAAAAATGTCAATGGAATTAAAAGTATTTAGAGTTTTGTTGTACCAATAATGATCATTCAGTTTAAAGCTGCAACGGCAAATTTGGAAAACAAATTAGCTTAAAACATTCTTTCATGCCTCTTAACGTTCTAACTTAGTAGAGCTAGAAATGTGTTGTGGAGATTAAAAAAAACAACTAATAAAGTGGTTCTCTCTCATGTGTCTAAAACCTCCACCAGTAACAGGTTTCAGACCAGAACCAACCACTGGACCATCCGGTTGAACCGCCGCTCTTCCCTGGGTGCTCCACTCATTCCACACTCACGTATTCAGCACCAGAACACCACTGGTGTGAGAGGTTCTCCCTCAATAACATCAGAGAAGGAGAAACAGCCGGCTGCTACCACTTCAGCTTTAGGACAAACTACCAGAGTCCCAGAAAGAAAAACACCATTTGAAGTCACGGACAACAGAAGACGTTTGGACCTAGAAAACGGAGACTGGTGTTTAGCGCTAGCTCGTTTCCTCTGGTGATGTGGGTTCTGGTTCTGGCTGAAACGTCTCAGGGAAGATTCCCGAGGGGAGGGGGGAGTGATCATTGACTGTGTTTGCGTTTAAAAGCTAGCTTGTTCTGTAGATTCACTATAACAGCTTTAATATCATTTAGTGAAAAGAAAAGTTAAATGTTTTTGTAGTTTTTTTGTAAAATGTGCAAAGCAAGTGTCACCTCTTCCTTCTTCTGCCGTATTGCCTGGATCACCTTTTGTTTTGTCCCCATTGAAACTGGGTTGTTTAGATCTGATTTGTATTTTACTGCGTTACTGAAATATTCCACGTCTGCCATCTACAGACGTTTTATTACCTGTCGTCTCTACCTTGACCCTTTTATGGATGATGTCTTTGGGTATAAGTGTCTCATAAAATCAACAGTGGCGTGTAAAGTGAGCGTTTGCAGCAGCGAGAGCAGCTGCTGTTCTGACCAATCTTCAGACTAATTACGGATTTCCTTATTTATCTAAATGTTATGAATAACTCTCTAGGTTTTGGAACGATCTGTATGATCTATGATGCTTGTGGATGAAGTTACACTCAAACTTACAGACAGACAGATTCCTTCCATGTCTCTAGGTGATACATCTCCAGCCACAGGATCTCATTATGTCACTGCGTGGTGCACTGGGTCTCAGAGTTTATTAAAAGTAACAAACTGTAAACGTTCAGCATGTTACCAGCATCAGGGT
>SSNS01000166.1:401868-420127 GCA_006937985.1 Aphyosemion australe | reverse complement strand
TCATCTATCTATCTATCATCTATCTATCATCTATAGATCTATCATCTATCTATCTATCATCTATCTATCATCTATCTATCTATCTATCTATCTATCATCTATCTATCATCTATCTATCATCTATCTATCTATCTATCTATCATCTATCTATCTATCTATCTATCTATCTATCTATCTATCTATCATCTATCTATCTATCATCTATCTATCTATCATCTATCTATCTATCTATCATCTATTTATCTATCATCTATCTATCTATCTATCTATATCTATCTATCATCATCTATCTATCATCTATCTATCATCTATCTATCATCTATCTATCTATCATCAATCTATCTATCATCTATCTATCTATCATCTATCTATCATCTATCTATCTATCTATCATCTATCTATCTATCATCAATCTATCATCTATCTATCATCTATCTATCTATCATCTATCTATCATCTATCTATCTATCATCTATCTATCTATCATCTATCTATCATCTATCTATCATCTATCTATCTATCATCTATCTATCATCTATCTATCATCTATCTATCATCAAGACCAACATAGACCAGCACAGACCAACATAGACCAGCACAGACCAGCTGGTTACCAGCATATGTTGTGCTTTGGTGATGGGATGCTGCTCTACCAGCTAAACCAGCACCAAAACTGGTCTATGCTGTTTTTTTTCATGAGGGCGGTGACCAGTGTGAGGCTGGTGGGCTATTTGCGGCCCTCGGAGTGATTTTGTCCGGCCTCGTGTTTAATCCTAGAATAGAAAAACTAGTTTTTATTATTGTATGAAGATGTTTTACTAATCTGAGGCCCAACACAAAATGCAAATGTTTAAAATGTAAACGACTCAGTTCACATACACAGTGTTAGTCTTTTTATAACCATAATTCACTAGATCAGACCCTGATCTTCACTAAAAGCAGACTTGACCAACCGATCATAAAACTTGAGTGACGACGGACAGAGTGACTCATGCTTCTTTTGCTGAGTGGACAAAAATGATGTTTCAAGAAACCAGAAAAACCATCAAATCCAGTTTGATGCTGTTTTAATTAAGACTAAAACACACGAAAGCCTTCACATGTCTCGTATCTACAAGACTTTCAGATCATACCAAATACTTGATCTTTTCATGAAAATCTTGTCTTTAGGCTCAGCAGGTGAAAACAAAACATCATTTTTACTTTGTTTTAAGACAAAGGACATGTTTGTGGCCCATGAGGGCTTTCTGTTTGGCTCCATCTCAACAAACATCAGAATAACAGAGAACAATAATCTTACTTTGAATCATATTCCAGTTTTACTTTACTTTTTCTGTATTTAAATTTCCTTCATGGCGAGCTGCAAAGGGTCAAAACATCATCAGAGCTCTGCATCGTACCTGTCTCCTCTAAATACCCCCCCCCCGACATCCTCTGTGGGTTCTCATACGTCCAGGTGTGTCTGCAGGTGAACGGCCCGTTCTGAGACAATCTGATCTCACAGAGGAGGGTTGTCGGGTCTGTTCCTTTTGCTCAGTGAGAATATCGCCGGGGCGGAATGGAAACTTCATTTTGCCGGGGCTAATATTAGCCCGGGCCTCTGGAAAATTCCTTTTAAATGATCACAAGCTGAGAAAAGGCAAAGAATTTGTTTAGTGTTTTGCTGCCTGACAGTATTCTCTGCACACACGGCAGTTTGTTTCTCTTGTATTTTTTTTTTTAGATGGTACGGCACACAGGAGGGTCCTGGGAACACAGATGTGGAGGGCCAAAGGGGCTGATATGATGAAATATAGGATTGTCTGACTGTCTCTGTTAGCTGAAGGCAGTCTTTCTGACACAGCTGGATCATGCTGTTTGATTTGGACTCCTGGGGGACTCCATAACTACTATAACACCTACAGAGTTCATCAGGTTGTGTTTTTATGGTCTGTCTCCTGTCTGGACCCCTGTGACTTCTTACCCTAATGGTCCACGACCCGCTCTCTAACTCTATAACCTGTGTGTCTTGTTAGGAAAATCCCACCTGGCCATAGTTCAGAGGGTGAACAATGAAGGTGAGGGAGATCCTTTCTACGAGGTTCTGGGAATCGTCACCCTGGAGGACGTCATAGAAGAAATCATAAAGTCAGAGATCCTGGACGAGACGGACTTATACAGTAAGTTTGGTTTTGCATTTTAGCAAACTGATCTGTAAAGGTGCTGTTGGAGCTCGTGCAGACACATCTGTCTCCTTATGGACGATGATGGGTGTCATTGTGGGACAAACCCAGCCTCCTTGTCCAGCTAATTTCTCTTGAAATCAAAGTTTCACTACAAACGGTAAACTCAATGATGTTCTGCATCACACACCAGTTTCCTACAGACAGGAGGAGGCTGGGACTGAAACACAGTAGAGTTCATGATGTAAACATATATAAATGAACAATATACATATAGATCCTTAGTGAAGGAAACGCTCCCGTTTCCTCCAGTATAAATATTATCTAAGGAATAAGAGAGAGTCTGTGTTACCTAACCCTAACTAAGAATTCTTGAACCAAATAATCACAAAACAGTCTAAAGTCTCAATCCTGTTGGAAGGAAGGTTACACTGAAAAAGATTTAATTCTCAGCCGGCTGGGGGGGGTCAGTTTTTCTCTTTAAAAAAACGAAAGAGGAACATAGTTTCTGTTTACAGTCAGTGAGTTTGTGAGGTTGCTGAATCTGCAGCTAGCTAACGCTGCAGCGCTAGCATTTGTAATCAGACACCAGCAGCAAAAAGCTCCAGAGGTGTTTAAAGAACCAAAGCCAGTAAACAGGAGCGACCCAGAAGTTATTTCTTGTTCCCCTAAGAAGCCACGACATCTTTTTGTTTTACTCTAATATCAGGTGAAGCAGGCTAGAGGCTAACGTTGAGCTAACAATGCTAATGGTGAATTAGAAGCAAATAGTCGCTCTAAAAATATCTCAAGCTACTTTTTCATTTACCAACAACTGGATATTACAGCGAGATGTGTGTGAAGTGAATAATGAGTCAATCGTGGCGTTTTACTTCCTTTAATGAGTCGTTCAGAACTAGAACAGCAAGCTAGCAGCAAGACGGCTAACAACCACACTTCCTCTAAAGGTGGAGACATACTACCATAATGAGTGTAGTGAGTGCTCCCTACCATAAAACACCCAAGAATGCTAACACCAGATATGACCATGTATTTAACTACTTATCAACTTACTGTGTATGACTCGTCTTCTAGAATCTTCTGGTTCTGATCCGTAACTGGAAACAGCCACGAATATTTTTTTGCTTAAAAAAATAGACTGCAGTAACCACATTTGACCACAGGATGTCATTCTTACTATTTTTTTTCTCAGGGAGCACCATCTAGAGGCAAGAAATGTAATGCACCTTTTCACAAGTGCATGCACATGCTCTGTGATTGATATCTGAACATAAACTGATGCCTAACGTTGTTGGCTACCACGGGGGGTATAAAAATGATAAATAAAAAATTACTTTTCCACAAGTTAGTACATAGATTATAAAAGAGGAAGGTCAAAAGTCTTTGGAAAACAAATGAGCTTAAAAACTCTTAACAACGTTCTAATATAGTATAGCTATAAATATATTGTGGAGATTAACAATAAATAAATAAATAATAAAATGCTTCTCTCGCATTTGTCTAAAAACCTCCACCAGTAACACGTTTCAGACCAGAACCAACCACTGGACCATCCGGTTGAACCGCCGCTCTTCCCTGGGTCCTCCACTCATTCCACACTCACGTATTCAGCACCAGAACACCACTGGTGTGAGAGGTTCTCCCTCAATAACATCAGAGCAGGAGAAACAGCCGGCTGCTACCACTTCAGCTTTAGGACAAACTACCAGAGTCCCAAAAACACCATTTGAAGTCACGGACAACAAAAGACGTTTGGACCTAGAAAACGGAGACTGGTGTTTAGCGCTAGCTCGTTTCCTCTGGTGATGTGGGTTCTGGTTCTGGCAGAAGCGTCTCAGGGAAGATACCCAGAGTGTTCCGTGACCATATTTGCACACAAAACCTACCGTAGCTTATTCTGTAGATTCACTATAACAGCTGGAGTTCCCATCCGTAGGCTAGGGTTAGGGTTAGGGTTAGGGTTATTTTAGTTGTTGTTCTTTTATTTCTGTTGCTCTCTGATCTCAGTCTTCTTTTTTATTTATTCCAGTTCAGCCTCTCATCAGAGCATGCATGTAGGAGAAGAGGAACATTTGCTTATTGTTACTGACATCTCAGACTGTTTTGGCGTGCTGCTGAAAAAACGTTGCTGATTCTAGTTTTTCAAATAAATATTATTTACAGGCAGAGAAATACAAATGCTTTAGCTGGATTTGTTCCCGGTAAACTGGCGGTGAGCCAGCATGTCAATTTTCACACTGGTGGGGATTTACTGGCCCAAATGCTGCTGCTTGACTTCCCTTTCAGGACCTGCTTCTGTCTAAAGTTCTGCTACAAATCAAGACATTTTTCATAATTATTCTTTTGCTTTTGTAAAGAAAGCATAACCCTCGACCCCGACAGATCAAGGTGAATGTTTAGGTTTAAGAAAACAGACGAGTCAATGAAAACATGATGGAGATGAAGAGTTTAGGCAATCTAATCAGGAAGCCAGGGAGTATATATGCAGGGAGGGAAGTTTTACAGAGCTGCTGAGAGAAGATTTTCTTCTCACAATAATAAACTTTTTGTTAATTTAGTGACTTTAAATGACGCCCTACTAATAATACATGTTTGGGTTTTTGTTTAGACACTTCCCTAGAAAGAGTCGGGGCTTGATTTTTCTGTTCCATCCGTGGTGGTTCCAGTAAGAGGTCCCTTACATGGTGCCCGCCAGCCTGGTGCCCTCATACATACATATGGCTCTCAGTAATGTTAAGAATGTGCTAAGAATGCCGAAACATTGTAGCTCGCTGTAGCTTTCCGTTTCTGGGAAAGACACGGCTGCAGTAATTCCAGAAAAGGCCACGAGCTTTGGGTAACTCAAGTTTAGGCCCCCTGTGACCCAGGACCCCTAGCTCCGGTCGGCGGAGCGTCGGATGGAGCAAACGCTTCCAGTTTGTGTGTCTGACATTTCATATTTCCCTCCTCCTCTCCTCAGCTGACAACAAGACGAAGAAGAAAATCACCCATCGGGAAAGGAAGCAGGATTTCTCGGCCTTCAAGCCAACTGACAATGAAATGAAGGTTAAAATATCACCTCAGCTTCTGCTGGCTACCCTGCGTTTCCTAGCAACAGGCAAGTAGGCTGCGTTGCTGCTTGACTTCCCCCAGTGTGCCCTCAGCCCCTCGCTGTGTGTGTGTGTGTGTGTGTGTGTGTGTGTGTGTGTGTGTGTGTGTGTGTGTGTGTGTGTGTGTGTGTGTGTGTGTGTGTGAGGAGGTGAAAGGCTTCTTGAGAGTGCGGCACGGGATGTCTGCAGAGTGGCCGAACCTAAAAAAAGAGGAGAAGGTGCAGCAGGCGTTTATTTGCTTGCATGTCATGCGCTGGAGGCTACACGTTGCGATCTTAGCTCACAGCTTTAAAAACACCACCCTGTTTGCTTACACTCGTTCCTCAATGACATCACATCCAGCATTTTTGGCCTATGATCGCGGTTCTCACACAAGTCGACATACTTGCGTACTTACGAGTGTAAAAAGTTAAATATTTCAGCAGCTTTCCCTCGGGAAACGGAGCAGGCAGCAGAAGACTGGAGTCCTACTACAACCGAAGCGGCTGACGACGCCTCACTGCTTTTGGATTTGCTTCAGAACTTTGACCTCCCGGCTAAGCGTTGATTAAGTTCCTCCAAAGGCTATTAGGGACTTTGGTTTCTCTGCAGCCAGCTGACACACATCACCGCCGCTGACGTGAAGGAGCTGATTGGCTCAACAGGTGGCAGAAGGTGACCGCGTACAGTTGGGAGTCTTTCCACTAAAACTTGACTGAAGTAGAGAAAAAAGATTTCTGTCACATGTGCATTGGTCTTGCCTCGTCCTTTGCACACTAAACACAGAGAGTTAAATCAGTTGTTTGATCATTTTTTGAAGGAATGCAAATCTCCCGCCACCTTCTACCCTGGAGCTTTAGTCTGAGCTCATAAACATGTTATCATACATCACAGGTTGTGTTCAGAGGGGATGGAGTTAAAACTGAAAGTAATGTTTTAGCAGTCAGACAGTGTGTGAATGACTCCCATCAGATCTGAGCTCAATATCTGCAACGCCATCAGCTGTGGCAGCCATCTTGAATTGGTTTAACTCTAAAGACTAATCAGATGTGGGTGTCGGTCATTTATCCCTGCTAATAAAATCACTGGTATGTTGATGGAGAGCATGATTGGTCACCTTCACGGTAAGGATCGTGCATCCGTAGAGGCAACATCAATCGTGAGTCCAGACCTCAGCCCAGCTTCTGTGTTCTGTTGACGGACCAAAACCGTGTAACGCTCATATGATCGACTACTCTGAGTTTCACATGGATACGGAACGTGAAAATAGCCTTCTACCCCCGTCGCCCGCATTAGCCGCTGATAGGAAATAGACGTGGACACAGTTGAGTGAGAAACAGCCACACAGATCTATGTCACACTGTAAAATTAGCATTCATGGCCCCGCCCACTTGGTGTGTGCCTGCAGAAGGCTATGTGCGTCTCAGCTAGAAGCTAACCGTTAGCATTAGCAACTCCACATTCAGGCTTGTGTTATTTGTGGAGATAAAACATCAACGTTGCTTTTTTTACCCAATAAAGAGCGAACGAAGGCAGCGGAAGAGTCGTGTTGCCGTTAGCCAATCATAGGCGAGATGATCACATATCGTGAATATTAATGAGGAAGACTCATAATTCTGTGATATCCTTTTCTCTTCTTGTCAGTGAAAAAACCAAACAGGTATTTAAATAGATGTTTTTCTGCTCGTTGATGCAGAGGTGGAGCCGTTCTCGCCGGTGCAGATGTCTGAAAAGATTCTGCTGCGATTACTGAAGCATCCGAACGTCATCCAGGAGCTGAAATACGACGAGAAAAACAAGAGAGCAGCGGAGCACTACCTCTTCCACAGGAACAAGCCTGTGGACTATTTCATCCTCGTTCTGCAGGTGAGCGCTCAGATTCCAGCAGATCCAACGATGACACGACAGACGGGAATCATCCATTTTCTTACCTAACAACCAGAGCCAGCATGGGCAGACGCAGTGTTTCTGTAGCTCCTCCCACATCCTTACTTCACATATTTTTAGGTGTTGTGTTTTTTTCTGCTACAACTTCATTTCTGTGTCAACACAGCAGCTGTGCAAACAGCACTACACCGAATAATCACAGTAAACATGTTGCCGTTAGCGCCATAAGCTGTTGTTTTCCTTGGTCTTACACTTTTTCCACAGTATAGTCACTGATCTGCCGGGGCTGCGCTGCAGGGTTTGTTCCCACAGAGGCCTTTATAGGTCTGCGTGGTATGATGTTGCTTCAGTGTTGCTGAAAAGCAAAAATCATTTTGATCAGAATCCTCCATCTAAGGAATGCGTTTCAGTGCATTCATCATTTCAAATGATTAGATATTTAAAATTTACATGTAAAAACGATCAACAAGTTACAGAAACACACAGTTATTCAATGTTAACGTGAAAATAACATCAAATCACATGTTTGCGAGATGCTTTATAATAAATGAAACTTTTAAAGGAGCATTTCACAGGAAAATGTTACCTTTTTGAAGCCTTCTTAGCATTAGCTCATCTCCCTGTTTGCTCCGTTAGCTTTGATGTTCTGTGTTATGGCAGCTGGTCCAGCTTCAGGTTCTCCCTCACCCCCCAGTAAAGACAACGTAGATACAGCCTCATCAGACACGCTAAAAATATTTAAAAACATCTACAATCATTTCATTCCTGCTGAAACGAACAGCTGATGTTTGGTTGGGTGTGTGATCGGTAAATATGATTGATGTAGCATAAAGTGAGAAATTAGTCCACATTTCTTTACGTTTTGATGAGATTTCCCTCAATTTATCCCAAATTCAGGTTTAACAAACTTCTAGTAAGATGTTTTTTTTCCTGTTTTCTACTGTCCTCGAGTCAGGCAACACCTGTGTTCCACCTGTGAGCAGGGCTGGGCGATACGGCCTAACATCAGCACCACGGTAGACTGAGGAGTTCACCTCCATAACGATAAATGGACGATAACTACATGTATGCACAAAAACAGAAGGTGTCCACTAGATGGGGCTGTCACGTGTATTAGTCACGTTGTCATGTGACTGGAGGTGGTCCAGCTTCTTAAAGGGACATGAACGTCGCCAACCTACACACATCTTTTCATTTTTTGTTACTGAATTTACTGACATGGGTTTCGATACCGATTTATCGCCCAGGCCTACCTGTGAGTTCATCCCAGTTTGTCCAAACCAGATTCCAGGGGGTGTCTTCCACTGAAATAAACGCTGTGTCACACGGCTTTGCTGCTTATTTCAATAGAAGCGCCTCTTAAGTTAAATACTTCCATCAAATTTTAGGCATCAGCAGAAATTATACATAAAAAAATGTCTCAACTATGAGAAGTGTGCGATTGCTTTTATTGGTGTTGCCATGGAAACATAATTAAAAGAAAAAGATTCCTGATTGGAAATACTTTGAATCTTCCTCCTCATTGTTCCATCTTAAAACTTCTTTCAAACTTTAATCCGATCACAAGACACCTAACCAACCTCACCTGCTGGTGGTGGTCAGAGGGACCGGTGGCAGCCCCGCCTCTCAGCGCGCCCCAGGGCAGCTGTAGCTACGATGTAGCTCATCACCACCAGCGTGTGAATGGATGAATGATACACTGTAGTGTCATTTAACTTAACTCAGGATTAGGGAACCCTGGTCCTGGAGAGCCTCTATCCAGCATGTTTTAGAGGTTTCCCTGCTTCAACACAGTTGATTCTAGCTGACAGAAGCACGCTGCACGTTTCTCCTTCACCATGTTTGTTCAATCCAAAGTCATATTTGCTCTGATGAGATTTCCCTCCTGACCAGGGAATGTTCGTGTGTGGAATCCCGTCACGTGTCGTGTTTGCCGTCTCACCAGAGACCACCCTTTGTAGAAACAGGACCGGTATATCCAGGGTTCTTCATCACCACGTCTGGTCGTTTTTAAAATCCCGTCGTGTGCACCGGGTCTGAGGCTGTCTCAATAATTCAGCCATGCATCTTTACATCATCACAAAGTCAAACTCCTCTTCATCCTCCTCCATCTTTCCACTCCTCTTCTTCATTTCCTTGACACTTCTTTCTTTCTCTTTCTCCCTACCCTCTCTGGTCAAGGTGCATTCATCACTGATTACATTCTGAGAATTTAGATGTCAAGGACTAACGTTGCAATAAAAGCTATTGTTGGAGATTATGCACCACGTGGCAGACGCCTTCAAAGCTTCTTCAGCGTCTTTCTAGTTAAATTCACTGCTGTAAACTTACACTTTCATGTAGTTTTTTCTTGGACTTTGTCTTCGGAGGTTGGCTTTATGCTGCGTCACTCACGCCGTCTGAACTTCTGTTTCCACTGATAAGCTCAGGGTGGACGAGGTACTTTCACTCCTTCTCCTGATTCGTCTTGCAGCTGCTTATCGAGCCGTTACTCTGAAGCTTTTCTGCACACATTCAGATAAAGTCAACAAAGATTGAAAATGTTCTGGTTTTTAACAAGTTTTCTTTCTTCTGAGTCAGAAACTCTTGAGTGTTTTTGTTTTTGTTCCTCTTGAAGTTTTCAGGATCGTCTTTGAAAAGTTTCGTTTCATTATTCAAAGTTCATTCGTAAGCATGCAGATGCAGCACTCAGACACCTTAAAAACCACCTTTTCTCACAGGGTTGCATGGAGCTGGTGTCTAACTCCAGCAGCCACTGGGCCAGAGGTGGGGGACGTCATGGACAGGTCTCCAGTCCACCACAAGGACAAACATCTAGTCACACCTAGGAACATTACAGAGTCACCAACTAAAGGACGTTTCTGGAGAAAACCCACAGACACGGGGAGAAAATCATAACTCTTCACAAAGGCAGAAGCACAATGGCTACAGCTGGAATTTGAACCTGCAACCTTCCTGCTGTGGCAACAGTGTAGCTGCTGCACCACCATGCTGCCCCACTATAAAGATATGAAATCTAACGCGTCACCACTGCTTGTTCTTCATCTTAGGGGAAAGTGGAGGTGGAGGCAGGAAAAGAGGGGATGAAGTTTGAAGCAGGACCTTTCTCCTTCTACGGGATGATGTCTCTGACGGCTTCACCTGGTGAGATTTCTTCGGGGGTGGGGTTACGTTATCTTAAAGGTGCTTCTGGATCAGGGAAACGTCTGAGTGCATATTGCTGCAGCATTCTGGGTCATTTGTGGTGGTGTTTGGAGTTAATCCCACTTCACAGAAAGACCAAACTATCTCCTCTTATTTGTGTTGCTTGAAAGTAAAGCCAAAATATCCCGCTCATAGGCGCCGTCATGGCGTGTTTTTGGAGCCTGGGGGGGGGGGCACACAGTCATGGCTTCACATAAATCAAAATCAGATAAGAAGAGTGTACATGAATCAACAAGAGTCAACACCTGCAAACAGTTCATGTTTATTTTTATTTTTGAATCAGGAAAAATATCCTATTTGTTTACATGAAGGGGCGGGGCTTAAAGCTCATACTGGAACTGGCCACTAGGGGGCTATTGGTTTATTTCAGCTTCAGCTGTCAGGTTTTAGTTGGACTTTTAGAGAGCACCTTCAAACGGGATATCAGGTTTTCAGGACATGTCTGGTCTAGTTACGTAGATATAAATGGTTTAGACCAAACTCATCCGCTTCCATCATTCAGGAAAGTTCCTATTCTGAAACAGGAGCTGAAAAAAACCTGATTAAAATTAATATCGACCAACATCGCCATTAAAATGTAATATCGGAAAATATCGTTTTACAATAAATTACTAAATAATACACACGTCTTACCATCCCCTTTAGCAATTAGCCTAGCTTAGCATGTGTACACTGTTTACATTTGATCAGCTAAGTAACGTTAACACATCCAAACATTCCCTAAACTTATTTTTAATTTTTTTATTTAACCTTTATTTAACCAGATGAGTGGATTGAGAACTCATTCTCATTTACAACGACGATCTGGCCAAGAGGCAGCAGCAACAGACACACAGTTAGCTTTACACAAACAGGTAAGATAAAAAACAAATGCAGATAAAGATAAGATAAAACAGCTAGACATAAAGACAAAGGACTGTTCTCATATATAATACGTACAAGCCATCAAAACAGACCTAAAACAATCTTTAAGTACTCAGCAGCAGGCACATTGATCAGAAACTATTGATGGTGATGAATTATTGAAGGTAGATAATGGAACGTAGGTAGTGAGCTTTAGTGATTTTTGCAGCTCATTCCAGTCATTGGGAGCAGCAAACTGGAATGAGGAGCGGCCAAAGGAGGTGCGAGCTTTGGGAATAACCATAGAGATTAGGTTACTGGAACGTAAAATGCGCTGGTTGTTGGAAGTGATGAGTAATGAGCGAAGATATGACGGTGTTCTACCGATGATTGTTTTGTATATAAATTGATACCAATGTAACAACCTGCGGGAATGGAGTGATGGCCAGTTAACGCGTGAGTACAGATCACAATGATGAGTAGTGAAAGGGGCACCAGTGACCAAACGGATTGCTGAGTGATAAATGACATCGAGTTTATGAAGAAGGTTTTTGGAAGCAGTCCTATAAATGATTAGCCTAGTGAACTAGACCAATTCTTGCTTTGCAGAGTTATATTCACATATATAGGATGGCTTGCCAGGCTAATTAATGATGTCACCGTAATCTAAGATGGGAAGGATTGTTATTTTGACCAAGGTTTGCTTTGCAGGATGAGTAAAGGATGACCTGTTGCGGTATAGAAACCCAATCCTTGACTTTAGAGAGTAATGAATTAATGTGAATGTCAAATGAAAGTGTGCTGTCGAGCCAGATACCCAGATACTTATAGGAACTGACAGGTTGTAGCTCTGTAGCATCCAGGTGTCGATAGTTACAAACATGAATGTCCCCAAGAAATAAATGTATTAAAGTCATTCAGTGGTTCGTGATCCGTTCATTCTGTCGTTTCTGCCTAAATGTAAACAACCAGACGATAGGTCTGAGGTCAGAGCGCTCACTCTGTGGCGTTTCTGCACAGACAATATAACAAAGATGAATTGTAACAGTGATGTCTCACTTTGATCCGTTTTCAAAACCCAAAACATTGAACCTTTTTAAGATGAATTCACTTTGCTGTTTTTTAACTTATTAATCTAACTTATTCAGATCATTAAGTTATTAATGATCTTTGGTCTAAAGGCATCAGAGTGTTTGTCAGGATTATCTCAGGGAGAATGTTGGACACAAACTAAACACTTTCTGTTATTCACTAACTAAAGTAGTTGTCACTTTGGACAGAGGAAGTTTAAAGCTTAAGCAGGCATGATAGGAGAAATGTGATGTTAGCAACCTAAATTATTTAGTTTTTCTTTTGTGTGTGTGTGTGGGGGGTGGGGGGGGGGCTGCATATATCGGTATCAGAAAAGAAGAGTTAGATAATATCAGATATACCAAGCATCCCTAGATTAAAATAGATATAAGGACTGTAAAGAGACCATTAAGTGAAGGCATATTATTATTATTATTATTATTATTATTATTATTATTATTATTATTATTATTATTATTATTATTAATGCTATAACTAAGGTATGATATAATAGTACTTTTGTAATAATCTCCCAAATAAAATAATTATCCGGAGGAAAACGTCACACTTATTTATCTGAAGCTGAATGTTTTTGAGTCCAAACTCCTGAAGACGTGACGGTTAGGGTTCTGGACCCAGTGATGCTCTCAGCTTTCTCACTTCATTCATAAACTTCAGCCCCATTCTCAGTTTCTGAGTCACTCTGGTTCTGGTGGTGGTGGGATCTGAGAGACACCTACTGGTGGACCACTAGAACGTCCTTCCTGTTGGGTTTTTCAATCACAAATCAAACTTCATTTTTATGTGAACTGTATTTCTGACAGATTCTGTTCTTCTGTCCCTCTCCTGTGCCCCCCCACCCCCCAGTGCCTCTGTCCCTGTCTCGTACGTTTGCTGTCAGCAGAACAGAGTCACTAGCAGGATCTCCAGGTACTGTGGGTTCGTTTTTCATGATACTAACATGTGAGCGTTGAGATGTTTCACCACCATCACATTTGTGTTTCGTGGGATTCTGAGTAGCGATGTGCCTTTTTGTCCCTGAACGCATCACGTAGCTGAGTGTGCTAAAAGGGAAAAACAGATCGAGATTTAACACCCTCGTCTCCTGAGCCATTAGTCAAGTGGCTGAATGGTGTTGCAAACCGGAGGCCCCAGAGTGGAACCAGGCTCCGCCCCCCTCACCCCTAACCTTTAACCCCCAAACTACATAAACAAGACCTGCAGCTACAGCCCCCTGCTGGACGCCGCTGATAAACACACACAGGCTTTTACATATGTTCACACGAACACACACGAACACACACACACACACACAGAACCAGACAGGCTGCTAAAACACAAACACACTCTCTTTCAGTCTGTAGCAGCAACCCACATTGTGCCTCTTCAGATGTTTTTCCCACCCACTTCAGTGCTGCACAATGTTGTGTGTGTGTGCGTGTAAATGCATTAAGTGTGTACTCGTTACACACCACCATGTTTCTGTTTAGACCAGGCCCCTGCAGCCCCTAGAAAGTAAAGTACTAATCCAAAAGAGTTCACATGGCAGGTCACACACACACACACACACACACACACACACACACACTTATTCCAACACAGGATTACATACATTCCAGTGCATGTAGCGGCATTAGCACGGTCCCAGCTTTGTTTCCACTGGGCTCCTTAAACAAGTGGAAAACATAATCTGACTTTAATTAAAGTTTGAGAGAAGAAAAAAAATCAGTTTAAGTCCTGAACGTGTCAGCACACACACACACACACACACGGAAACCGCGTCACCAGAGACCCCCGACTCTTTACCTGACCCCTCCAGATGCCCACGCCTCTCCCAGAGGATTTGAGCAGAAACAGGATTTTCTAGACGTGACTGAGAGCCTGTGTGCTAACGAACACTGACCTGAATCAGCAACGACGCACGCAGCTGCTCTGTGATTTAATATTAGGTCAGAAATTTATTTTCATTAAAAACAATAAAACTAAAATCTGCGTAACTCCTCCTCTCTCTGTTGAATCCCATTTTCTCTTTGAAACAGCATTTTCTCGCTGGCTGGTTCCGTTTTAATCTTTCACCTCCCTACAGAGAACAAGTCGCCTCCGCGGCCGTTTGGGCTGAACCACTCGGATTCTCTGAACAGGGGCGACCGCATCGACGCCGTCACGCCGACGCTGGGCAGCAGCAACAACCAGCTCAACTCCTTCCTTCACATCTACGTCCCAGATTATTCCGTCAGAGCGCGCTCAGACCTGCAGTTCATAAAGGTGAGAATGCATCCACGTCAGGTTGGTTTCAGCTATTTCTCCAAACAGAGGCCATTCAGGAAGCTATTTAGGTACTTATACCTTTAAACAAGTGAGAGCATCTACAGCAGAGGAGTGTCCTTTCTAGTTTTTAACCAGCTTCTAGTTGTGTGACATTCACAATAATGTACAAGTTATATACAGAAGCCTTTTCTGCATCCATGAGCAGTTTCCAGAGTTGGACTCAGGCAGAAATGGCTTTAACCTGCTGAGGTGTGTAGATTTATTCCTGCAGGGGTCGTTTTACATCAAAGCACGTGAAAATTAATTCTGTGTTTCTTAAATAACAGATGCACATGAAAAGTTTCAGGAGCCTGAAAAACTACAGGAAAACACTGCGAGGTTCCTCAGAAAAGCTGTTTTTAGTTTGACTGGAATCAGCAGCAGTTTGATGAGTTTTCAGTCCGATGCAGAGCTGCATCTAATGTTGCTATGGCAACCTGGGCGCTTAATCCTCAGCCTCCCTTGTTTCTGTTTCATAAAGGTCTGACTTGAGTTTTTAACCCTTTGTTGGGTAACGTTTGGGAACGCTGCAGGTCTCGATTTGATTCTGAGCTTTTTTAACTTTTTGATAAAAAAAGTTTTTAAAAAGTTAAAAACAGAAAAACTAGAAATCTAAAAAACAGTAAAAAAAAAATCAGCTGTGACCCGAGCCGCCTCTCTCTGTCTCCTAGGTAACGCGCCAACAGTACCAGAACGCCGTGATGGCGTCACGGATGGACAAGACTCCCCAGTCGACAGACAGTGAGTTCACGAAGATCGAGCTCACGCTGACGGAGTTCCACGATGGGGTGGAGGCCCCGCCCCTTGTCACCACCATGACCAGCACCACGAGCCCCTCCCCTGCCGTGGCCATCTCCATAGCTAACGAGACGTCCCACCTGATCAGCCAGCAGCAGAACTGTGTGGGTCTGAGCCGGAGCAACCACAGCACCCACAACGAGGGACCCATTTAGCCCCGCCCCCTCGCTGAGCCGGGTGGAGCCCAACACCCTCCACCATGTCCGGTGGACGCAGGCGGAGCGCTGGCATAGATGGAGATGAGGGAACATGAGGCTTCTGTAAGCCCCTCCCCCTGGTCAGTCAGTGAGACCCCATCAGCAGGGCGTGACGGGTGCTCCGCCCCCACCTGAACGCTGTCACACCTGCTGCACCAACACCCTCCTGTAGGGAGAGGGAACCCGGACAGAACCCGTGACCGAGCGTCTTGTTTGGGACAATCTGACGACGGAGCGCCGGAGGACACAAGCCAACGCTCGCTGTTGTTTCTCCTCAGACCAAAGACTTTGGTCCCCTGCTTCACCTCCCCTCCCTCCCATCTCACACACACACACACACACACACTGACCCCCTCCCCTCCTGTCCAGGGAGGCTCAGGCGATCCCGGTTAGTCAGAGACGGCACCAAAAACCGCCCAACCAAGAATGTTTTCCTGTATTTATTTATTTTATAATATTGTACGTATATATGAATATATAAATACACACATATATATATTTATATATACTTATACATACATATATATGTACGCGTGCTTGAGTGTCGGACCTAGACGAACACGCTGCATGTATGAGGAGCTGAGGGTCTTTTACAGAAACTCTGTGTATATTACAGATCTTATTATTATTTTTACTGTTATTCTAAATCAGGCGTAAATNAAAGACCAAACTATCTCCTCTTATTTGTGTTGCTTGAAAGTAAAGCCAAAATATCCCGCTCATAGGCGCCGTCATGGCGTGTTTTTGGAGCCTGGGGGGGGGGGCACACAGTCATGGCTTCACATAAATCAAAATCAGATAAGAAGAGTGTACATGAATCAACAAGAGTCAACACCTGCAAACAGTTCATGTTTATTTTTATCTTTGAATCAGGAAAAATATCCTATTTGTTTACATGAAGGGGCGGGGCTTAAAGCTCATACTGGAACTGGCCACTAGGGGGCTATTGGTTTATTTCAGCTTCAGCTGTCAGGTTTTAGTTGGACCTTTAGAGAGCACCTTCAAACGGGATATCAGGTTTTCAGGACATGTCTGGTCTAGTTACGTAGATATAAATGGTTTAGACCAAACTCATCCGCTTCCATCATTCAGGAAAGTTCCTATTCTGAAACAGGAGCTGAAAAAAACCTGATTAAAATTAATATCGACCAACATCGCCATTAAAATGTAATATCGGAAAATATCGTTTTACAATAAATTACTAACTAATACACACGTCTTACCATCCCCTTTAGCAATTAGCCTAGCTTAGCATGTGTACACTGTTTACATTTGATCAGCTAAGTAACATTAACACATCCAAACATTCCCTAAACTTATTTTTAATTTTTTTATTTAACCTTTATTTAACCAGATGAGTGGATTGAGAACTCATTCTCATTTACAACGACGATCTGGCCAAGAGGCAGCAGCAACAGACACACAGTTAGCTTTACACAAACAGGTAAGATAAAAAACAAATGCAGATAAAGATAAGATAAAACAGCTAGACATAAAGACAAAGGACTGTTCTCATATATAATACGTACAAGCCATCAAAACAGACCTAAAACAATCTTTAAGTACTCAGCAGCAGGCTGATTGATCAGAAACTATTGAATGCAATGAATTATTGAAGGTCGATAATGGAACGTAGGTAGTGAGCTTTAGTGATTTTTGCAGCTCATTCCAGTCGTTGGGAGCAGCAAACTGGAATGAGGAGCGGCCAAAGGAGGTGCGAGCTTTGGGAATAACCATAGAGATTAGGATACTGGAACGTAAAATGCGCTGGTTGTTGGAAGTGATGAGTAATGAGCGAAGATATGATGGTGTTCTACCGATGATTGTTTTGTATATAAATTGATACCAATGTAACAACCTGCGGGAATGGAGTGATGGCCAGTTAACGCGTGAGTACAGATCACAGTGATGAGTAGTGAAAGGGGCACCAGTGACCAAACGGATTGCTGAGTGATAAATGACATCGAGTTTATGAAGAAGTTTTTTGGAAGCAGTCCTATAAATGATGTCACCGTAATCTAAGATGGGAAGGATTGTCATTTTGACCAAGGTTTGCTTTGCAGGATGAGTAAAGGATGACCTGTTGCGGTATAGAAACCCAATCCTTGACTTTAGAGAGTAATGAATTAATGTGAATGTCAAATGAAAGTGTGCTGTCGAGCCAGATACCCAGATACTTATAGGAACTGACAGGTTGTAGCTCTGTAGCATCCAGGTGTCGATAGTTACAAACATGAATGTCCCCAAGAAATAAATGTATTAAAGTCATTCAGTGGTTCGTGATCCGTTCATTCTGTCGTTTCTGCCTAAATGTAAACAACCAGACGATAGGTCTGAGGTCAGAGCGCTCACTCTGTGGCGTTTCTGCACAGACAATATAACAAAGATGAATTGTAACAGTGATGTCTCACTTTGATCCGTTTTCAAAACCCAAAACATTGAACCTTTTTAAGATGAATTCACTTTGCTGTTTATTAACTTATTAATCTAACTTATTCAGATCATTAAGTTATTAATGATCTTTGCTCTAAAGGCATCAGAGTGTTTGTCAGGATTATCTCAGGGAGAATGAGATTCAGCTGCTGTTGGACACAAACTAAACACTTTCTGTTATTGACTAACTAAAGTAGTTGTCACTTTGGACAGAGGAAGTTTAAAGCTTAAGCAGGCATGATAGGAGAAATGTGATGTTAGCAACCTAAATTATTTAGTTTTTCTTTTG
>SSNS01000166.1:348548-360826 GCA_006937985.1 Aphyosemion australe | reverse complement strand
GGAATGAACCGCAGCGATCAATCAAACGGACTAGCAGCCCTCAAAGTGTTTTGGGATTTACAGAGAACACGTTTTACTGGGTCAGATTAACGTTCTTGTATTTCATGAGGAAGACAGGCTGACTGTGATGGACCTGAAATGATAAATGAGCTGTGTTTATATTACTTATTTAGTGTTGATAATCCTATATTTCACCATGGAGGACGTGGGCTTTTCTTTGACACATTTGACGGACTGCCCTGTTGACTGACTATCCTCGCTATAAATACTCACATTGTTCTTTGCTCTGATTGGTCCTAGCACTTGACAGACAACCGTAGACTCCGCCCCTACAACTGAGCTCTGTGTATGGGTCGTGGCCGGACTTTATAATCACATTTATAGGATGGCTTGCCAGGCTACAGTATGGGGAATAGACCTTTTTCACAAAAACCGGAAGTGCGCGATCGTTGGGAAAACTCCTTCCTAACCAGGTCAGATTTCAGTCAGCATGGATCGTGTCTGCACTAAAAACCTTCTACATTTGCCCAATATAAAATTCTAAATAGGTCGCAGAAGACCACAAAACACACAGCAATATGATACTGGAACGCAGAGCTGCTACCCATGAAAAATAAATCAATGACAGCGATATTACATTACAACATGATGATCTTATTGTTCTAACGATATAATTTTCATGTTCTTAGAATAAAAATTTCACTTTGAAACAATATCATGTTCTAACAACATACACATGCATAATATAGAATATAAAATGTATGATAATTATATTGTACAACTGTGATAAACGTCTATGAACGTGAAATTTATATTGTTTGAACAATAACTGTTAACGTGGCATCGCGTTGATTTTATTTTGCGTGGGTGGCAGCTCTAAACTATGAGTTCAGCATCATTTACTTGTCATGAACACATAAAAGAACTTACATTATAGCAGAGTTAGCTTTGGAGAACTTACCTGCGGGGCTAACGTAGCATCATCATGGTCCAGCCTTGTCGCCTACTTTGCCTTTTCTAGCTCCTGGCTCTCCAGTCCCTGTGCTGCACAAACTACCGTTTGTGTTACCGAACATGTAGACTGCTGGGGTGAAGTTATTCCAGGAGAATAGACATGGTACCGCATCCCAGTTAAGACGGCTAACACTTAGCCCCAGCACGTAAACATAGCCGTGAAGTGTCTGCTGCAGACTAAGTAATTAACAAAATTGAGCCTCTCCTCACGCGTGATCGCCCTTAGACAGTTTTGTCTTACATCGGTAGATGTTGGAAACTAATGGAAATGGAGATAGGGCTGCTTCAGAGCATGAGAAAAACAGGCTGATCCCCATAAGTAACGCTGCAATCATTCTTATTTTCCACTGCACTGACGTATTTCTGGTTAAAAACCCCGGAAGTGTGAAAAAGGTCTATATGTATGTAATTTTTGTCCTTATTTTGCATGAAGGCCTTTCAGCTCCAAATATCTGGAATCAGAGTAAAGTTAGCAGCCAAGAATAAAAATAAATACAATTGTCTTGGAGACATGGTGCAACAGGATTACCATTTACTATTAAAATACATGAATAAATTCCAAAAAGATTGTCAAAAATTAATTTAATGACTCATCCAGTGGCAATTTACAAACATCAAACCTACCAACAAGGTAATTACTAATATAAAAAGATACTTTCAGCACTCTCAGGGTTGTTATTTGAACATGGAACAAGAGAAAAGAAAGAGTGGTAGCAACTACATTATATGATACAATGGCTTGTCATATTTGTAGGTTTAAGAGGCTGGGCTAGCTGCCTTGGTGCCACGTGACCCTGTATGACAAGCCGATGTAGCATTAATCAGCTCTTATGGGAGAAATAAATCACAGGAACCTGTCATAATGATGATGAAAGCTACTGAAACACAATAATAGAAACACGTTAATTTAACCTGTTACATTTCACCAAAACTAATGAAAACAATTATTTATAATAAAAAAGGATCATTTGACTAATTATTGAGTCTTCAGATGTCACAGCTGCTTTTATTACGTCAAACATAAAATCAAAATAGGAATCTAATTATTAAAGTATCACAGTAACAACAGCTGCAACAAAGAAGATTTGGTTTCTATGATTTTATTGAGTCAAATCCCTGAGCTTTGGATAAGTGAAGCACCATTCTTTTAGCCTAGTGAACTAGACCAATTCTTGCTTTGCAGAGTTTATATATATAGGATGACTTGCCAGGCTACCATTCTTTCACAGAGTTATAAAAATGACCGGTAAGCCTTTAACCAGCAGTTTCTGTTCAGTAAATGTTCAGTTTGGACAGCAGGGGACAGCAAAGAACACTGTTTGGACTTGATCATTTTTACTCCATGATAGTGGAGCGTGCGCACTGCGCAGCAACTTTGGACCAAAACTAAAATTATTAACATTTTATGCCTGCATGGTAATAAAAGGATGCACCTATGCTTTAGACAGTCTCTCTAGAATGTGAAGGTCTTTGTTTCTCAGCATAAGGGAACGCTCTTTTTTACTTAAATGTGTTTTTTTCTTTGTTTTATTATGACAAACATCGTTTTGACTTTAAATCTTCTAAAAGCGTGACGTAACCAGCACCGTCATTTCTGTCTTTTTGCAACTGAAATATTTAGTTTTCTTCTTTTGATTTGCGCAACAGCCATGCGCCAAAACCAGTCCGAACGCCGTTCTGACGCAGTTCCATAACTGAAACATTTTAGGACCTGTTTTTGTGACTATCTGAACGTTTAAAGCTGAACTTTGTGACGTATCTCCACCGCACCGAGCCCGGATGTGACCAGCGCGCATTAATTAGTGATTGGGTCGATCCCGCTATAAAAGGAGGCGCGCCCACTGCTGCGTCCTGTCTCTCAGCGCAGTGAAGATGAGCTACGGATCTGAAGGCTTCTCCTCCTCCTCCTACCGGAGGATTTTCGGGGATTCTCCCCGTTATTCCTCCTCTCCATCGCGCACAGCGATGAGCGTCTCCTCCCGGGGAGGTTACCGGTCCACCTCGGCGTCCCGGACCAACATCCCGTCCCTGGGTTCCTACAGCAGAAAGTCCGTCCGCTCCTTCTCCATGCCCTTGGAGACCTTCGATGTGACTCAGAGCAGCGTCCTCAACAACGAGTTCAAAATCATCCGCACCAATGAGAAAGAGCAGATGCAAGGTCTCAACGACCGCTTTGCGATGTTCATCGAGAAGGTGCGCAACTTGGAGCAGCACAACAAAGTCCTGGAGACGGAGCTGGTGGCGCTGCGCCAGAGGCAGGCGGAACCGTCCCGACTGGCCGAGCTGTACCAGCAGGAGATCCGCNAGGTGAACTAATAGTAGCACATTCTATGTTAAAGAAAGTGAGATGTAATATCAGGAGAGGGAGAATGTTCAGTGGTTGGCAGCAGTGTGCCAGCCGATGGCCCCCTCCATGAGGCCACCACAGCTCAGCAGAAGGCCAGTGTAGCTTCTTCTGGGGAGAAAAACACTTAGAGAGAAAATAAAGTTAACAGCTGAAATAACAGGAAATAATGCAATTAGAGAGTGGTGGTAGAAGAGAGTAGCAGAGTGTGGAAAGTGGTCAGTATGTCCTCCAGCAGTCTAAGCCTATAGCAGCATAACTACAGAGATAACTCAGGATAACCTAGCCTTTTAGATGGAGGCATGTGGGAGGCAGGGCCAGGGAGAAAAGTCTTTAACGACTGTAGTCCCCGCTGTACACTCCACCTCCCTCTGCTCCCCACTCGTCTAAACCTGGGCTAACATCAGAATTTAACCATAAGCCCTATCAAATAGAAAAGTTTTGAGCCTAGTCTTAAAAGTAGACAAGGTGTCTGCCTCACGCACTAATGCTGGGAGCTGGTTCCACAGGAGAGGAGCCTGATAGCTAAAAGATCTGCCTCCCATCCTACTTTTAGATATTCTAGGAACCACCAGTAAACCTGCAGTCTGAGAGCGAAGTGCTCTGTTAGGAACATATGGAACAATCAGATCACTGATGTATGATGGATGTGTGACGTCACGCTGCTCATGGGACCGCCCCCTTAGCCATTACGGACAGTAAAGACTGTTTACACACGTTGAAACTCCTGTGAAGCTAGTCAGAACAAGCCAGTTTGTAGCCTTTTATTGAGTTGATTTCTCAGTAAAACAGTAATAGTTTGCTGCTGCACGAACAGACAAGGATCTAAACTCAACTTTCTTTTTTTAATAACTTTGATGGAGACAGAAAACGGAATGAACCGCAGCGATCAATCAAACGGACTAGCAGCCCTCAAAGTGTTTTGGGATTTACAGAGAACACGTTTTACTGGGTCAGATTAACGTTCTTGTATTTCATGAGGAAGACAGGCTGACTGTGATGGACCTGAAATGATAAATGAGCTGTGTTTATATTACTTATTTAGTGTTGATAATCCTATATTTCACCATGGAGGACGTGGGCTTTTCTTTGACACATTTGACGGACTGCCCTGTTGACTGACTATCCTCGCTATAAATACTCACATTGTTCTTTGCTCTGATTGGTCCTAGCACTTGACAGACAACCGTAGACTCCGCCCCTACAACTGAGCTCTGTGTATGGGTCGTGGCCGGACTTTATAATCACATTTATAGGATGGCTTGCCAGGCTACAGTATGGGGAATAGACCTTTTTCACAAAAACCGGAAGTGCGCGATCGTTGGGAAAACTCCTTCCTAACCAGGTCAGATTTCAGTCAGCATGGATCGTGTCTGCACTAAAAACCTTCTACATTTGCCCAATATAAAATTCTAAATAGGTCGCAGAAGACCACAAAACACACAGCAATATGATACTGGAACGCAGAGCTGCTACCCATGAAAAATAAATCAATGACAGCGATATTACATTACAACATGATGATCTTATTGTTCTAACGATATAATTTTCATGTTCTTAGAATAAAAATTTCACTTTGAAACAATATCATGTTCTAACAACATACACATGCATAATATAGAATATAAAATGTATGATAATTATATTGTACAACTGTGATAAACGTCTATGAACGTGAAATTTATATTGTTTGAACAATAACTGTTAACGTGGCATCGCGTTGATTTTATTTTGCGTGGGTGGCAGCTCTAAACTATGAGTTCAGCATCATTTACTTGTCATGAACACATAAAAGAACTTACATTATAGCAGAGTTAGCTTTGGAGAACTTACCTGCGGGGCTAACGTAGCATCATCATGGTCCAGCCTTGTCGCCTACTTTGCCTTTTCTAGCTCCTGGCTCTCCAGTCCCTGTGCTGCACAAACTACCGTTTGTGTTACCGAACATGTAGACTGCTGGGGTGAAGTTATTCCAGGAGAATAGACATGGTACCGCATCCCAGTTAAGACGGCTAACACTTAGCCCCAGCACGTAAACATAGCCGTGAAGTGTCTGCTGCAGACTAAGTAATTAACAAAATTGAGCCTCTCCTCACGCGTGATCGCCCTTAGACAGTTTTGTCTTACATCGGTAGATGTTGGAAACTAATGGAAATGGAGATAGGGCTGCTTCAGAGCATGAGAAAAACAGGCTGATCCCCATAAGTAACGCTGCAATCATTCTTATTTTCCACTGCACTGACGTATTTCTGGTTAAAAACCCCGGAAGTGTGAAAAAGGTCTATATGTATGTAATTTTTGTCCTTATTTTGCATGAAGGCCTTTCAGCTCCAAATATCTGGAATCAGAGTAAAGTTAGCAGCCAAGAATAAAAATAAATACAATTGTCTTGGAGACANTATATATAAAAAGTGTAACACAACTAGATCATAAGATTACTCTAAAAAGCCTTATTAAACAAGAATGTCTTAAGACCTTTCTTGAAAACATCCACAGATTGTGGAGCCCTCAGAGAATCTGGAAGAGAATTCCACAATCGAGGGGCCACTGCCTTGAAGGACCTGTCTCCCATAGTGGAGAGTTTTGTCCGTGGTTGGTGAAGGCAGTGTGCAGAGGTCGTTGAGCGGAGGTTTCTTGTGGCAATGTGTGGGGAGAGAAGTTCGCTCAGATAAGCAGGGGCAGTTCCATAGATGCACTGGTGAGTGAGAAGGCAGATTTTATACTGAATTCGGTATTGAATGGGCAGCCAATGGAGGGATCTCAAGACAGGAGTGATATGATCATATTTGCGCCTCCTCGTCAGGACCCGGGCAGCAGAGTTCTGGATATGCTGGAGCTTTTGTAGGCTCTTGCCAGGGGTCCCAACGAGGAGGGCATTGCAATAGTCCAACCTGGAGGAGATGAAGGCATGGACCAACCTCTCTGCATCTGTCTGGGAAAGAGAGGGGCGAAGTTTGGCAATGTTTTTGAGGTGGAGAAAAGAGACCTTGCAGAGGTGGCGAATGTGGGTGTCAAATGTGAGATTAGACGTGAAACTGATTCCAAGATTTTTTACAGAAGAGGAAAGGGGAATGTCATGGCCAAAAATGGGGATACTGCTGCGGGTGAAAGACCGTGTTTGATGTGGAGTGCCGATAACGATTGCTTCAGTTTTATTGCTGTTTAATTGAAGAAAGTTGTCAGCCATCCATGCCTTCATTTCCTCTAGGCAAACCTGAAGAACAGATGGGAGAACTGTGGGAGTAGTAGAGTCCATTTTCATGTATAACTGAGTGTCGTCTGCATAACAGTGAAACGAAATGTTGTGTTTATGGAGAATGTGTCCAAGTGGGAGCATGTAAATGGAGAAAAGGGTCGGCCCGAGAACCGACCCTTGTGGTACTCCACAGTTTACAGTGTGGGGGGATGACTGACACTGTCCTAAAGCCACATACTCCGTTCTGCCTGTAAGGTACGCCTGGAACCAATTTAGTGTGGTTCCAGAAAGACCAACCACCGTCTGGAGCCGATAGAGTAGGATGGTATGGTCCACGGTGTCAAACGCAGCTGACAGGTCCAGAAGGAGGAGGAGAGATGGTGAGCCCTGGTCCGCAGTGAGAAGTAAGTCATTCATGACGCGGACCAGGGCTGTCTCTGTACTATGGGCTGAGCGGAAACTGGACTGGAATTTTTCATACAGATTATGAGTGGTAAGGTGATTGTGGAGTTGGGCTGCTACAATTTTTTCCAGTATTTTAGCTAAGAACGGTATGTTAGAGATGGGTCTGTAATGGGACAAGATTTCAGGGTCCAGAGAGGGCTTTTTCAGGAGGGGACGGATAATTGCAGTTTTGAGAGCTGAAGGGACCTGACCGGAGTGTAGTGACTGGTTAATAATTGTAGTGATTAATGGACTGATGGCTGTAATATTTGATTTTACGAGTTGTGTAGGGAGGGGGTCAAGAGAACAGGTGGAGGTCTTGTATTTCATGAGGAAGACAGGCTGACTGTGATGGACCTGAAATGATAAATGAGCTGTGTTTATATTACTTATTTAGTGTTGATAATCCTATATTTCACCATGGAGGACGTGGGCTTTTCTTTGACACCTGCCCTGTTGACTGACTATCCTCGCTATACATACTCACATTGTTCTTTGCTCTGATTGGTCCTAGCACTTAACAGACAACCGTAGACTCCGCCCCTACAACTGAGCTCTGTGTATGGGTCGTGGCCAGACTTTATAATCACATTTATAGGATGGCTTGCCAGGCTACAGTATGGGGAATAGACCTTTTTCACAAAAAGCGGAAGTGCGCGATCGTTGGGAAAACTCCTTCCTAACCAGGTCAGATTTCAGTCAGCATGGATCGTGTCTGCACTAAAAACCTTCTACATTTGCCCAATATAAAATAAATAGATATAAAATTCTAAATAGGTCGCAGAAGACCACAGAACACACAGCAATATGATACTGGAACGCAGAGCTGCTACCCATGAAAAATAAATCAATTACAGCGATATTACATTACAACATGATGATCTTATTGTTCTAACAATATGATTTTCACGTTCTTAGAATAAAAATTTCACTTTGAAACAATATCATGTTCTAACAACATACACATGCATAATATAGAATATAAAATGTATGATAATTATATTGTACAGCTGTGATAAACGTCTATGAACGTGAAATTTATATTGTTTGAACAATAAACTGTTAACGTGGCATCGCGTTAATTCTATTTTGCGTGGGTGGCAGCTCTAAACTATGAGTTCAGCATCATTTACTTGTCATGAACACATAAAAGAACTTACATTATAGCAGAGTTAGCTTTGGAGAACGTACCTGCGGGGCTAACGTAGCATCATCATGGTCCAGCCTTGTCGCCTACTTTACCTTTTCTAGCTCCTGGCTCTCCAACTCCTGTGCTGCACAAACTACCGTTTGTGTTACCGAACATGTAGACTGCTGGGGTGAAGTAATTCCAGGAGAATAGACATGGTACCGCATCCCAGTTAAGACGGCTAACACTTAGCCCCAGCACGTAAACATAGCCGTGAAGTGTCTGCTGCAGACTAAGTAATTAACAAAATTGAGCCTCTCCTCACGCGTGATCGCCCTTAGACAGTTTTGTCTTACATCGGTAGATGTTGGAAACTAATGGAAATGGAGATAGGGCTGCTTCAGAGCATGAGAAAAACAGACTGATCCCCATAAGTAACGCTGCAATCATTCTTATTTTCCGCTGCACTGCCGTATTTCTGGTTAAAAACCCCGGAAGTGTGAAAAAGGTCTATATGTATGTAATTTTTGTCCTTATTTTGCATGAAGGCCTTTCAGCTCCAAATATCTGGAATCAAAGTAAAGTTAGCAGCCAAGAATAAAAATAAATACAATTGTCTTGGAGACATGGTGCAACAGGATTACCATTTACTATTAAAATACATGAATAAATTCCAAAAAGATTGTCAAAAATTAATTTAATGACTCATCCAGTGGCAATTTACAAACATCAAACCTACCAACAAGGTAATTACTAATATAAAAAGAGACTTTCAGCACTCTCAGGGTTGTTATTTGAACATGGAACAAGAGAAAAGAAAGAGTGGTAGCAACTACATTATATGATACAATGGCTTGTCATATTTGTAGGTTTAAGAGGCTGGGCTAGCTGCCTTGGTGCCACGTGACCCTGTATGACAAGCCGATGTAGCATTAATCAGCTCTTATGGGAGAAATAAATCACAGGAACCTGTCATAATGATGATGAAAGCTACTGAAACACAATAATAGAAACACGTTAATTTAACCTGTTACATTTCACCAAAACTAATGAAAACAATTATTTATAATAAAAAAGGATCATTTGACTAATTATTGAGTCTTCAGATGTCACAGCTGCTTTTATTACGTCAAACATAAAATCAAATCAGAAATCTAATTATTAAAGTATCACAGTAACAACAGCTGCAACAAAGAAGATTAGGTATTTATGATTTTATTGAGTCAAATCCCTGAGCTTTGGATAAGTGAAGCACCATTCTTTTAGCCTAGTGAACTAGACCAATTCTTGCTTTGCAGAGTTTATATATACACATATATAGGATGACTTGCCAGGCTACCATTCTTTCACAGAGTTATAAAAATGACCGGTAAGCCTCTAACCAGCAGTTTCTGTTCAGTAAATGTTCAGTTTGGACAGCAGGGGGCAGCAAAGAACACTGTTTGGACTTGATCATTTTTACTCCATGATAGTGGAGCGTGCGCACTGCGCAGCAACTTTGGACCAAAACTAAAAGTATTAACATTTTATGCCTGCATGGTAATAAAAGGATGCACCTATGCTTTAGACAGTCTCTCTAGAATGTGAAGGTCTTTGTTTCCCAGCATAAGAGAACTCTCTTTTTTACTTAAATGTGTTTTTTTCTTTGTTTTATTATGACAAACATCGTTTTGACTTTAAATCTTCTAAAAGCGTGACGTAAACAGCACCGTCATTTCTGTCTTTTGCAACTGAAAGATTTAGTTTTCTTCTTTTGATTTGCGCAACAGCCATGCGCCAAAACCAGTCCGAACGCCGTTCTGACGCAGTTCCATAACTGAAACATGTTAGGACCTGTTTTTGTGACTATGAACGTTTAAAGCTGACCTTTGTGACGTATCTCCACCGCACCGAGCCCGGATGTGACCAGCGCGCATTAATTAGTGATTGGGTCGATCCCGCTATAAAAGGAGGCGCGCCCACTGCTGCGTCCTGTCTCTCAGCGCAGTGAAGATGAGCTACGGATCTGAAGGCTTCTCCTCCTCCTCCTACCGGAGGATTTTCGGGGATTCTCCCCGTTATTCCTCCTCTCCATCGCGCACAGCGATGAGCGTCTCCTCCCGGGGAGGTTACCGGTCCACCTCGGCGTCCCGGACCAACATCCCGTCCCTGGGTTCCTACAGCAGAAAGTCCGTCCGCTCCTTCTCCATGCCCTTGGAGACCTTCGACGTGACTCAGAGCAGCGTCCTCAACAACGAGTTCAAAATCATCCGCACCAATGAGAAAGAGCAGATGCAAGGTCTCAACGACCGCTTTGCGATGTTCATCGAGAAGGTGCGCAACTTGGAGCAGCACAACAAAGTCCTGGAGACGGAGCTGGTGGCGCTGCGCCAGAGGCAGGCGGAACCGTCCCGACTGGCCGAGCTGTACCAGCAGGAGATCCGCGAACTTCGCTCCCAGCTCGAGGAGCTGAACGGGGAGAAGTCCCAGCTGTTGATCGAGAGAGACAGCATCGACGACGACCTGCAGAAACTCCGGGGGAAATACGAGGAGGAGTTCCGCGCCCGAGAAGAGGCAGAAGCGACCCTCAAGGCTTTCAAGAAGGACGTGGACGACGCCACCATGGTGCGCCTGGACCTGGAGAAGAAGGTGGAGTCCCTCCTGGACGAGATCAACTTCCTCAGGAAGGTGCACGACGAAGAGGTGGCCGAGCTGACGGAGATGATCCAGGCCGCGCAGGTGTCCGTGGAGATGGAGGTCTCCAAGCCAGACCTCACCTCCGCCCTCAAGGAGATCCGCGGCCAGTACGAGTCCATGGCCTCCAAGAACCTGCAGTCCGCCGAGGAGTGGTACAAGAGCAAGTTCGCGGACTTGTCCGAGCAGGCCAACCGGAGCAACGAGTCCATCCGGGCCAGCAGGGAGGAGGTGAACGAGTTCAGGAGGCAGCTGCAGTCCAAGACCATCGAGATAGAGAGCCTGAGGGGGACCAACGAGTCTCTGGAGAAGCAGCTGCGGGAGATGGAGGACAGGCACAACATGGAGATCGTGGGATATCAGGTAAAGAGGAGTTTCTTTAGAACATCAGAGGCGAAGCAGTTTGATCTTTTCTAGCAGCAGCTGTCCGTGGTGCTGAAGCTCCCCAGAGAACTCTCTGCTGCAGCTGACAACGCCCACTGCCTGCATACACATCACCCGAACCACTCATTTCTCCCTCATCACCAGATCTCAGCCCAAACATTTCACTCATCCACAGGACCTAACCGAGGCAATAACATCATTTTAAGTTCTGGTGTGATGTTCTCGCCCAGGAAAGCATGGCAGAGCTGGAAAATGAGCTTAGGACCACCAAGAGTGAGATGGCTCGACATCTGAGGGAATATCAGGATCTGCTGAATGTCAAGATGGCTCTGGATATCGAGATCGCAGCGTACAGGTATTGTTTTATCATAATCCTGCCTTATTTTTCTGGTCCTTTCTTATACCCAGAGTAGAAGAGATTGTTTTTTACCTTGTAGCTGACGTCAGCAACAAGGTAAAAAACAATCTCTTCTACTCTGGGTATAAGAAAAAAACAAAAAACATGGATCCAGAAAAGCAAACCAGAATCACCGTAACAAAGATGCCATCCATCCTTTTCTGCAGGAAGCTACTGGAGGGAGAGGAGACCCGCATCGGGACGGGCATCACCTACCCGGGCCCCTCCATGGGCCTGGGGGCCGGGCAGAACTACAACTACCAGACCCGCGTTTTCACCAGCTCTGGCAAGACCTCCAAGAAGGAGGCCAAAGAGGAGGAGCAGCTGCTGAGCAAGCCCAGCGGCAAAGTGTCCCAGCGTGAGGTTTACGAGGAGACGGTGGTCAGCACCAAGAAGATGGAGAAGCAGCAGGAAGAGATCCCGACCAATCAGAAGAACTAAAACCTGCCCGTTTAGCTTGAATCATCTCCTCATCTTCAAACCGTAGGAAGTGTTGAGCAAGTAGTTAGTGAAGGAAGGAGAGTTTTGTTTTACGATGGGGTTTTTATTCATGATCAATCCATATAAGCATCAGTGAGACATCCTTTCACAAAATCATCAGTAACAAACTCTAGGGTAGCAGTTTCATCTCTCAGAGCAACAAAAATCACCTGATCTTTCACCAAACCCACACTCAATAACTGCTCTAGCTACGTAT
>SSNS01000166.1:263402-318763 GCA_006937985.1 Aphyosemion australe | reverse complement strand
TGTCGTGATCAAAAACAAAAGTTTTCTTGCATAAAAAGTGGATTATTTTGAGAAAACGAATCCCAGTTGCATCATTTCTGCCATCTGGATAAGTATTTACATGCAGGCTGAGAAGAAAGCATCAGATGTGCCACGCCCCGCTCGGTGCTGCATCACATGAACGGCAGGCTTCCCTAAAGGGTGCACTTCTCTCTCTCTCTTTTAAAAATTAACTTTTCATTTCAGGTCCTGATAAAGAATCGGTCCAATTCAACGCTTCACAGAAGCTGCACATAAGTCAGCTTTGTTCCAATTAGCACATCAAACCTCCCTCCAGTTGCAGCATCTCAGCTTCTCCTTGCTGGCGTGCTTTAAATAAACCTGCAGCTTTTAATCACTGGTGCACGTTAGAGCCACTCCAAGATGGGATTTCTTATTTTTTAGTGACGGATTTAGACTTGAAAAGTGTGAAAATGCAAGGAATGAGATGGGAAATATTTCTGTAAATTTAAAAAGTGGATGAAAGTGTGTGTTATTGTGTGTGTGCTCCTACAAACCTGTGTCTGTGGGGACGCCACGCCCTGCTGCCATCTGACAGCACAGAACAGGGACACACACACACACACACACACACACACACACACACACACACACACACAGAGTCAGCCAATCATCACTGAGGTGTGAACGAAGGATGTGTCTCTTCTTCCTTCCTTCGCCCATCCCATTATCGCTCTGGAGCAGCTCCACATCTACTCCACCAGCAACGGAGCAGCAGAAAGACAAAAGGTTGCACAGGTGGGAACTTCTAGTTTCCACCCAGACAGCAAAAAAAGAGAGAAATTCTCCATTTACTTCTTCCTGGAACCATTAAAGCTAATACAGACCACTTTAATCATAAATTCAGTACACTGGCTTGCACACAATGCTAGCAGAGATAATCCAGGTGCCTGTAGGTGGATTTGATTATAACAGGTCTGTGGCAACACCTTGCAGCGGTGCAGGATGAGCTTATTTTCATCTTGTCACTTCACCTGAGTCGCTACACAAATTCCTCCACAAGGCTGCTGTCTAATCTAATCACTCACTGAGCTGATAAGAGGAGACTGCCTTCGTCGTGATGCATTCGTTTAAAGTGATGGGATGCAGATAGGAAATTGTGTCAAAAAATTCTGCTCTGATGCCCTAGACCTCCAGTATCTGCACGAATACACACAGCTGTGCATCAGAGCAGAATAAAAAAGAGTACTGATCACAAATCAGTGCAGATGACCACACCCTGAGCTGCTGATGTTAACGAACCCCACCTCCTTTACTTCCTTCGGAGCAGCGTCGCCGCAGTGTTACGCAACGCTGCTGCTTCTGTCCCGCCCCTCGTCATGTCATAGACCTGCTGAGTTATCGGTGTCGTGGATCTGAGAGGAGAAGATGCAACCGTGCAACAAGTTTGGTGCACAGAAAGTGGTGTTAAAGAAAAATATGAAGCATCCATGTAATTACGACCTTGTTTTATCTCAGCAGAATAAGTGAAGTGGTGTGAAAAGGCTGTACTAGTTATAGCAGAAAGCTAAAGTTTAATGAAAATGAATTTATTTTCTGCAGAAGACCTCGTAGAGATAAAAACGATGTCGAGCTGACCTGAGATTCGCCTCGTCAGCAGCCCACAGACGTGTGTTCACAGAGGCAGACAGGTGTGTTATTCTGCAGGCAGAAATCCCACCTCAGCAGAATGCAAAGTGAAACTGGTATTAGCATTTTCAGGCCTTGCAGTAACCATAAATGTTGGCAAAAGATGATAAAATGTTATTTAAATGGCTGGTACACCAAAGGATGCTGTTTTTTAAAGGCAGAAACACCAGAGAGAAACAAAATCTGCAGCTGGTAAATGAGTGGAAACACAATTTACGGTCACCCCGGTGTCCTTGGATTAGTTCTGCTGCATGTTGCTCCCTCTCTCCTTCTTCACAACTGTCCTCAGAAAAACCCTCAATCATTGTTAAACATATATATGAGGAAACACGATGCAGATTTGTTGCTCATGTTAGATTTTTGAAAAAATATTTGTTGCTTTTCAGTTTTAAAACTTCCACACTAAAGAAAATAAATATATTTTTATTATTATTCATATTAATATCCTCCTCCAATCCTGCATAAGAAGACTTGTTGAAAAAAACTGTATTCTGTTCAGCTTAGACCTGCTTTGATTATTATGGGAGACTTGGTTTTAATTCATTTATTCTGTAGATATTTATTTGATTGTAAAACAACACTGATGTTAATGAGGTTCTACTAATCCAAAGTAGGAGGATGAGTGTTTTAATAACATTATTATTAAAGTAACAATAATGTTATTATATTTATTTATTCAAACAGACCCATATTCTTAGTTTGTTATTTAGATACGTTCAGTACTTACTTCTAAAACTCCACCCATCCATCCATCCATCCACCAACCCACCCACCCATATTATTATTATTATTATTATTATTATTATTATTGTAAAATATACAATTTCCACAAACAAACATTTATAAATCATATTTAAAATAGAAAATCTTTAAAAGGTTTCTGGGACTCTGTTTGAAGAAGTGTGTGAGCAAAGTGCCACCATCTGGTATAAAAAGGTACATAAAAATGGAAACCACAGATGATACTATAATAATAATAATAATAAATATTATTATTATTATCATCATCATCTTTGTGTGGAATAAAATACATTAAATAAATTAGGAACTATAGGTTTACTTGTAAAATTAGTTACTGACATATATGTTTCAAAGTTTTATAACTTATTATTATTATATATATTTTGTGCTTTTACTTTTTAATGCAATCATGCCCAGCAATTGTTATTTTGTCCTATTTAAGATAAGGAACAGAAGATTTTAACATTAATTCATTACTCTCTAAAGTCAAGGATTGGGTTTCTATACCGCAACAGGTCATCCTTTACTCATCCTGCAAAGCAAACCTTGGTCAAAATGACAATCCTTCCCATCTTAGATTACGGTGACATCATTTATTAGCCTGGCAAGCCATCCTATATATGTGAATATAACTCTGCAAAGCAAGAATTGGTCTAGTTCACTAGGCTAATCATTTATAGGACTGCTTCCAAAAACCTTCTTCATAAACTCGATGTCATTTATCACTCAGCAATCCGTTTGGTCACTGGTGCCCCTTTCACTACTCATCATTGTGATCTGTACTCACGCGTTAACTGGCCATCACTCCATTCCAGCAGGTTGTTACATTGGTATCAATTTATATACAAAACAATCATCGGTAGAACACCGTCTACATCTTCACTCATTACTCATCACTTCCAGCAACCAGCGCATTTTACGTTCCAGTAACCTAATCTCTATGGTTATTCCCAAAGCTCGCACCTCCTTTGGCCGCTCCTCATTCCAGTTTGCTGCTCCGAATGACTGGAATGAGCTGCAAAAATCACTAAAGCTCACTACCTACGTTCCATTATCTACCTTCAATAATTCATCACCATCAATAGTTTCTGATCAATGTGCGTGCTTCTGAGTGCTTAAAGATTGTTTTAGGTCTGTTTTGATGGATTGTACATATTATATATGAGAACAGTCCTTTGTTTTTATGTCTAGCTGTTTCATCTTATCTTTATCTGTTTTTTATCTTATCTGTTGGTGTAAAGCTAACCATGTGTCTGTTGCTGCTGCCTCTTGGCCAGATCGTCGTTGTAAATGAGAATGAGTTCTCAATCCACTCATCTGGTTAAATAAAGGTTAAATAAATAAAAATGTATTTCTTCATTTTATGTGACTTTCCTTACAAAATATCGACAAAAACAGTTAATATAATGTTAAACTCACTTTAGAGTATTTACATGTTTTATGGCTTCAAACGGCTTGCCATACACCTTTGAATTCAGTCAAATCCCATGAAATTTAAGAAGGCGGGACATGATTCGTGTGTCTAGTGACGCTTGGCAGTAACAACCAATCAGAAGGCTCGATCTTGCTTAGTCGGTGTTTCCCGTTTTTCAATTTCGCACATGCGCATTTCATTTTTAAAATGGCGGCCGTACAGGGTGGTATGGTCGACGCAAAAGACGAATTGGACATAAAGTCAGAACCGCCGAGCGATGGCTTCGGAAATAGTAATGCAAACGACGAAAGACTACTTTCCTCGTCCCCCGGAGCCGGCACCGCCGGCACCGCGGCTGGAAACAACAAGCCCGCCCCGGGACCACCTGAGGAACAGCAGACGCTGCTGGCAGTTCTGCAATTCCTCAAAAAGAACAAACTGGCGGAGTCAGCCGAAATTTTGCGTCGTGAGGCGGGATTACCGGAGGATGCTCTAGACCCGAAGGGGACGGACGCCACCGGCTCGGGACTGGGAGCCGCCGCGGGGAGTGGGGACGTAGACGGCGTGGATGCGAGCTCTCTGCTCAGCCGGGTGACGGTTTCTTCCTCCGCCGGAGCGCAGGCGCCAAAGAAGGGTACAGAGATCCAGCTTTCTACGTGAAAACGGACCGGAACGTCTCTAGTGTTAATTCATATCACTTGTAGCTAAATCCATTATTTTAGTGAGACATAATAATAATAATTACTTATTTTTACAGGTAAATAATTTAAACACAAAAATGAACATTTTTGTCCTTTTTGATGCAGGTTATAACCTAGCTACACGTTTTTACCTTAAACTGCCTTTCCTGATGATTTATGTGTAGTTTGATCTAAAAAGTGATTACTGGTTGTTGTTGTTTACATCTGAGAAAGTTTGTAACGCTGGATGAACTGCTCTGTCAGCAGCAGCTGGGGAGGACCAGCCAGATGTGAGCGTGGTGCTGTCAGCCTACAGCCAGCAGGGAGATCCTTCTCTGTACGACACCTACTACAGCGGTCTGAAGAGGTTCATAGAGTCGGTTTTGGACTGTCACCGGGCAGAGCTGTCCCAGCTCTTCTACCCGCTGTTTGTCCACATGTACCTGGAGCTGGTGTACAACAATCATGAAAGCGAGGCCAAGGCCTTCTTTGAAAAGTAGGTCTATTCATCCTCCAGATATCAGCTGCATGTCTTCTTCGATAAATTCCCCATTTTATTGATTTTGTCCTCAGGTTCAGCGGAGACCAGGAGTGCTACTATGAACAGGACCTACGTATTTTATCCAGCTTGACGAAGAAGGAGCACATGAAAGGCAACGAGACCCTGCTGGACTTCCGCACCAGTAAGTTCGTCCTACGGATCTCCCGTGACTCGTACCAGCTGCTCAAGAGACACTTACAGGAGCGTCAGAACAACCAGATATGGAATATTATTCAAGAGCACCTGTACATCGACATCTTCGACGGGATGCCGCGCAGCAAGAGCCAGATCGATACGATGTCGGGCAGCCTGGCAGGAGAGGCCAGACGAGAAGCCAACAAGGCTAAGGTGGGATCAACAAACCAAAGATGACATCAGATCTTCATTTGACCAAAAGATCCTGTTGAAGCAGATCCTGGTTTTATACGTTTTTGTTTTATTTGGCGTAGGTTTATTACGGCCTGCTGAAGGAGCCAGAAATTGAGCTGCCTCTTGACGATGAGGATGAAGAGGCAGAGAACGAGGAGGGGAAACCCAAGAAAAAAAAGCCCAAAAAGGACAGCATGGGCTCCAAAAGCAAGAAGCAGGATCCAAACGCTCCTTCACAGACCAGGTGTGGGTTAGTCACGCAACAACTTACCACGTTCCTCCTACAAGTCCAAACTTACACACCAGTGTTTGCTTTCTGCTGTTTAGGATACCTCTTCCAGAGCTGAAGGACTCCGATAAGCTGGACAAGATCATGTACATGAAGGAGTCCACCAAGAGGATCCGGTTGGGGTCCGACAACCTCCCGTCCATCTGCTTCTACACTTTTCTCAATGCGTACCAGGTAAACCAGCACTACCCAGCCCGATGTGATCACAGCTAAACGCTTCGTAAGCTGCAGCTGGCATTAATGCTGCTCAACCTCTGCAGGGCCTGACTGCGGTGGACTTCACCGACGACTCCAGCCTGATTGCAGGTGGTTTTGCTGATTCCACGGTTCGGGTGTGGAGCGTCACGCCGAAGAAGCTCCGCAAGGTCAAGTCTGCAGCAGGTAGAGCTCATGACAGAATAATCACATCTTTAGATTCTTTCGATGTTTGAAGTTAAAATCCTGTGTTGTTTCACTCTTTATTTTAAGATTTGAATCTTATTGACAAAGAGTCAGACGACGTTCTAGAGAGGATTATGGACGAGAAGACGGCCAGCGAGTTAAAGATTCTTTACGGACACAGCGGGCCGGTGTACGGCATCAGCTTCAGCCCAGACAGGTACAGCTCAGCGTGAACTCAGATACCCACGATGCAACATTCCCACGTTAACCTGACTTAAGAGCAGCATTTCCTGATGAACCTAACAAGCACATCACTCCTGTCGTCTAAATGCTGATAAAATCTGAATAGAGAGAGTATAATGAAGTATTTTTACTTTTTTAGAAACTACCTTCTGTCGAGTTCAGAGGACGGTACCATCAGGTTGTGGAGTCTCCAAACGTTCACGTGTCTGGTGGGCTACAAAGGCCACAACTACCCAGTGTGGGACACTCAGTTTTCCCCTTATGGGTATTATTTTGTGTCGGGGGGACATGATCGGGTTGCCCGGTAAGAAACTTCAGCGCTCCTTTAGGTGATGTGTGATAAAGTAGCTCTTTCCACCAACGCCCCGCTGTGTTTGTCTCCTACAGGCTATGGGCGACGGATCACTATCAGCCGCTGCGGATATTCGCCGGTCACCTGGCTGACATCACCTGTACGCGTTTCCATCCAAACTCAAACTACGTCGCCACAGGGTCGTCCGACCGCACCATTCGCCTCTGGGACGTCCTCAATGGAAACTGCGTCCGCATCTTCACCGGTCATAAGGTCATAGTTCAATAGAGTAGTTGGTGTTAGTCATGTCTATATTTTATGGGATCAACACGTTTTGAACATTCAGGCATTGATTCTGATTGCTTGGCTTTTATTCCAAATGCGTTTAAGTTGACCCTTTCTTAATCGGTAAGGTCAAAGGTCCCACCCTCCAAACTTAAAGGATCTATTATTAAATCTCTGGTTCATTTACGATTTTATGAACTTGTCCTGCAGAGACGACCTCTGATGCAGCTTTTTGTCTGATTCTTCCAGGGTCCTATTCACGCCCTGGCGTTCTCCCCCAACGGGAAGTTCTTGGCTTCTGGAGCCACTGATGGGCGGGTTCTTCTGTGGGACATCGGTCACGGTCTGATGGTCGGTGAGCTCAAAGGCCACACAGATACTATCTACTCCCTCCGATTTAGCAGGGACGGAGAGATCCTCGCCTCTGGTGAGTTATTAACTTATTTAATAGCTGCAGTCTAAATAAAAGAAAATGTAAAACATCTGGGCTGTTTGCTGTTGTTTCACAGGTTCTATGGACAACACGGTTCGCCTGTGGGATGCCACGAAAGCATTTGATGATTTAGAGACTGACGACTTCACGGCAGCTACGGGACACATCCACCTACAAGACAATTCCCAGGAGCTTTTGCTAGGCACCTACATGACTAAATCCACGCCCGTCATACACCTCCACTTCACCAGGAGGAACCTCCTTCTGGCTGCAGGAGCCTACAATCCATGACATTATTATAATGGACCATCTGAAGCTTGAAACCAGCCAACGACAGCATCAGCTCATAGTCTGGCTATCAACAGAAGGGGGAGTTTCAAAAATTAACAGTTTGTCTCACAAATCAGGTCCCAGATCAAACTTATCTGGCATTTGGACTGTTTTTATAAATCACTTCATCTCTGTAAAATAGTCTTTTATACTGGTGCACAATGTAAATAAAACAGTGTTTTTTATGTTCTGAGCATAAATCGTCTTTATTGTTAACATAGAGAAACCAAACAGTTAATTACAAGCATCTCCAGCTGCTCTCTCCTCCCTTCCAGATGTTAGAAACGTTGGTCAAATGGAAACCTGTCAGAAAACAAGTGTTGTGTCAATTACAGCAGAACAAGGAGCTTGAAGCGTGTAATTAGCATGTTTAAAAACATACATGTACTTACATGACTACTTTTCTGTGACAGCAGGTTGTTTCTTGGGCTTCAATTTGAAGAAAAGGAAGATGGCTGCAAGGCTGGCATATGTGGCCAAAACACACTTGAAGGAAAAACAGTCATAAGTCTCAGAGAGAGAGAACGAGATTATTTATGCGTTTTATCAACTCACGTTCCGCCTTCCTGTGATCGTGTACGAGTTGAAGTATCTGGCAATTCCAGTGAACTGGTGCTGAGTTCCGGCGTCGTGTCCGCCCATGATGGATTAATTAATGAATGGTCCTGCCACAAAGAAGACACCAACAGAGTAAATAACAGTTTGGGCACACGGGTATTCATTTCTTAATTTAACACTCTTCACTCACCGACTAGTTTTAAATGCCATTTAAATTTTACACAATGTCAGTCTCTGGAACCGTCCTGAAACTTTCTTATGCCCCAATTACTCTGAGACAGACAAGTCAGTCTTCATCCAGGTGTTCTAAACATGCTGTTGTAAAACTATCAGTGAAATAGGTTTTATAGCATTTCTGCACTCAGCATGGACTCCCCTAACACTAAGAGTTTGGTTTTATTTACCTAAATGTGGTCCAGCTGCCACAATTACATGTAGTGACTTCTTCCAATTAAAAATCAAGCTCAGATGTATCATTCAGTTCAAACTAGTGTCTCCGTGATTTTTGTTATTAATGGAATTTCTTTTTTTTCCTGATGCTTTTGGATGTTGACTAAATAAACTCACGTTTTGCTAAAAACAAAAACCAAACTGATGATTACTGTAAGGCAAGGTCTTTCTGGGAGACTAATTTTTTTTCTTTTAGAGGATATAATGTGTTTCAAATCTACGATAGCAGTTATTTTGCAAATGAAATTAAGAAGTAAACTAAAATAGTGCATAATACTAGTCAAAAATGATAAATACATTCACCCTTTTACTGTACTTGGTGCAATTTTAGTAAACAATACCCAACTTATACATTAAACCAAATTACAACATAGCTCTATTTCCCTTAGCAGCGTTCAGACTGCTCTTAGCTCAATCCTAACATCACTCATTTAAATACAATCAATAAAAATATGGAAAGCGAGCTGAAACTGAAGACAGTATGCTAGCACACTGTGCTAAGTCTACGTTAGCTAATAAGCTAAACTGGTTTTACTGAGTCAGTAATAAAATAATTCGCTGTAACCGCTGCAGTGGAAATAGAACACAGTTGTTGACCCACTCGCTTAAGGAAAACTTGATGATTTTATTTCTAAACATGCCAAAGCTTACCTTTCACACACGACCCCTGTACTAGCAGAATGAGACAGTTGTCCTTCAGCAGAGGCCGCGATGCTAACGCAACCAGGAAGTCCCACCTACTGGGAGAAATCTCAAACTGGGTCACTATTGGCTTAAATTAACATCACTCAAATGCAGTCATCCAACATCATTCCTGATTGGTTGAAGTTAATGCCACTCACATTTCTCTCTCATTGATTGGATACAGAAAAAAAACCGTTCACGGGTTTTTCTTCCGGGTTGCGGTAATGGCGTGTTGCTGAACGACATGTGAGTTTCCTTACGCACGAATCTGGGTTTAAATTTCAGGAAATATCAGTAATTCTAATCATTTAAATGCTTATATATTTTAAAATCGTGTTTGACGCCGGTAGGAAACGTTTGTTGTTTACCCGTGAGCTTTGTTATTGTTTGTTTAGACTTTACTGGGACTCGTGCTTCTAGTTGGATCTGGTTAAACTTCTCTGTTTGGATTTACTGTGCAGAAGACATCTTTATATAATTATTGTTAAACCAGCCTGTCTTTCGTGGTCTAAACAAGCTTTTTGAGCTCTTTCCTGGTTTCTTTGGACTTTCTATTATTTTTCCAGCCATCCTTTGTGCCTGATCGTGTTCTTGTTTGCTAGGCCACAACTTAAACCTCAAGAGTCTGGCTCTTTTTCTAATCACATTTTACCCAATTAAAAAGAATCAACATTAAGTTTAAAATGTTAATATTTTAAACCTTATAAACAACAAAATAGTGTTTTAAGTGACAGTTTACCATGGTCACCTGTTGGTTTAACTGGTCTAGGTGTGGAGAGTTTTCATCTTTTAGTGAATGTTTCTAATGTTGATCATTCTAGTCCTCAAACATTTCTAATATGGCAACCATGGAGGAGGATTTCCCCCGGGGAGGCACAGCGAGGAGGCCCACTCTTAAAGCAGAGGAGCGGACTCAAGTGGAAAATCTGTTTCAGGTGTTTTCAGCCGTATCCAGGCAGCATGGCCTCTCACACTCTGGATTTTGTGCCTCTAATCGGTGTATTTTCTCCCCTTCTGCAGACAAATGAACAAACAGAAAAAAAGAAAAGAAAAGGAGGTAAGAAAGATGATGGAAAACAAGCCAAGAAGCAAAAAACCGAGGAGCAGAAAGGAGACCTCAAGCTGAACACAGAAGCCAAATGTGTGGAAATTCTGCATGTCAAGGTTTGAAACGTCCCACTAGCAAAACTGTATTTATTCATCTGCTGGTCTTAATCCCTAATTTGATCTTTTTCCCCACAGAGTATGAAGGAGGGCATGCTGTTTCTGGGCTGTGTGAAGGAGGTGACAGACTTTGAGGTGACCGTCAGCTTACCTTCAGGCCTTCAGGGCTTCCTCAGCATCAAGAACATCTGTGACTCGTACACCAAGCTGCTGACGAAGCAGCTGGATTCAGAGGTGGACTCAGAGGTGAGCCTGCAGAGTGCCGGCTGGAGGAGTGAGGTGGCTCCGGATGGTTTCACACATTTAACAACAATAAATCTGTGTTTGAACTTCCCAGGAGTTCTGCTCTCTTCTGCACCTTTTCCATCCTGGTATGTTGCTCAGATGCGTGGTCGCCAAGTTGGATGTAACCAAAGGAGGATCTTTCAGCATCCAGCTGTCGATCAATCCGAAGCAGGTCAACAAGAGTCTGGCCTCCGCGTCTCTGAAAGCTGGAATGGTGAGTGCTGACCAGTTCTGTTTTGTAGATTTGTTTCTAGGCTAAACGCTGGTGTTGTGTGTGATTCAGGTCTTGAGTGGTTGCGTGGAGAGCGTGGAGGATCATGGCTGCATTATTGATATTGGAGTCAGTGGAACCAAAGCCTTCCTGCCTGCAGAAGCCAAAAAACCCAAACTAAATAAATCTGAAGGTACTAGCTCGTACTCTTTCGGGTGCTAAAATCAAATAGTTGGATGCTTTTTTGTGTTTTTTATGGTTTTGCTTCATTATGTAATTGTTTCTAGTTTTTAATCAAACATCCAGAAAGAACCGCGAGAACATGTCTAAAACACGCGTGTTCTCCGTGTGTCCAGAGCCTAAAGTGGGTCAGTATGTGACCGCTCTAGTAGAGGAGGTAAAGAACGACGGACGTGTGGTCCGCCTGTCCTCGGACCCGTCCGTCCTGGCCCAGGCCTGTGCTGACACCAAGCAGGAGTGGAACCTCACCAACCTTCTGCCGGGCCTGCTGGTCAAGGCCACCATCAAGAAGGTGAACGCTTGCTTTTCTGCTGTTATGATGCATCGTTTATCTGTTTATGTTCAGTCGTGTGTTACTTTGTTCTCTCTTCTGCAGGTGACCAAACATGGGCTGTTCTTGAACTTCCTGTCCTCCTTCACTGGTCAGGTGGACTTTCTGCACATGGAGTCTGAGCAGGTGTCCCGCTACGGCGCGGGGCAGCAGGTAAAACCATCGGTGGTGATGTCATTTCTGACCCTCTTGTCTCGACACGTTCGTGTTCAGATGTTTAGGTTAAATTTATCAGACTAAAAACAGGAAAACGCATCATTTTCCAAGGTGTCTCGTTAAATGAGGTTGTTCCTGGATCAAACAGGTGCGAGCGCGTGTGCTGTACATGGATCCGTCCACCCGTCTCGTTGGACTGAGCCTTCGCGGTTACCTCGTCCAGCCCGGCTCTGAAATCAACCCGACTCCGCCCGGCGGGGTCCGGGTCGGCGAGGTGGTGGAAGAGTGCAAGATGACCGCGATGCACCACCTGTCAGGAGCCATGATGGAGCTTCCAGACAACACGCCAGCGTTCGCTCATGTAAGTGGAGTTGATGCGTCAGCGAGTCAGGAACTGGTCGTAAAACAACAAAAGATTCTGTTTTACTTAAACTTGTGACTAAACCTCCAACTCGGGAGAAAATGTCCCAAACTTTTTAACCTGGAAAATATTCCCTTTTGTCTACATGACCGTGTACTTTTGCATTTCCTTTGCCAGAGGAACCACCTGAAGGAGACGAGCGAAGAAGCCAATGAGAACAGAGTGTTTGCGAAGCCCGAGCACACCTGTCGGGTTCTCAGCTTCAGCCCCATGGAGCAGATTTATTTAGTTTCTTTACGGACGTACGAACGCACCACCCTGATTTACTCCTGTCAGCGTTCTGCTCATCCCTAATCCTCCGTGTGTCTCGTTGCAGGAGTGTGATCAAGACGCCCTTTTACCGATATCACGATGTCCAGGCTGGTCAGGTGGTGGAGGTGAGAGCAGAACGTCACAAACGGGCTTTTTTCCTTCTGATGTTTTATTAGAATCAGGTCAGAGTTTCTGTTTTCCTCCTCTTTGTTTCTTGGTCTGTAAAATAAATTTCTCTTTAGGCTTTTATCAGACTAGTTTTGACCCAGAATCCCTGGACCTATAACAAACCCGCTGCCGTGTGAACGCCTCACGGCCCTAAAGCGGCCCGAGACGCCACACACAACGCGCTCCGTCTACAGAAGTAAACATGGCGACTCCAGATGTTTGTGCAGCAGTTTGGTGATTCCTGCAGAGTCTGAAGCAACTAACGTTTGACAAATGAATCAGAGCTTCTTTAAATTTTGCTGTGAGGCTTTTCGTTTTCCTCTGACGCTGTAGCCGCGTTCCTCTGTGAACTTAGTCAGACATTTTTTTAGCAGTGTGCTCGAACGCAGCCCAGTTTCTGTACGATTCTTCAAGTTGAGCTTATACTGATCAAGTCCAAAACCTCACTTTCTGTCTATTTAATGACTCCCTCTCCGGTTCCCGCCATGCTTGTTTGAGCTTTTGCTTCCTAGGGTGCAGAAAAGATGGATTTAATGACGTTTCAAAAACATCAGACATGCATCGGTTTTTGCACCACATGTGGAAGTGACCCGGATCAGATTTGTGCCGTTCAGACGGTCGTAAAAAAGCTGGATTTGATTGACTTTTACCTGCGGTGTGAACTCAGACTGAGTCAGAGACTCAAAGAGAAACAGATCAGTTAGAAAAACTTCACCCGGGTTAAAGTTGGGTTCAACTAAACTCCATCTACTAAAATAGAGACTAAATCAGGATTCAGATCCAACTCAAAGTTTCAGACGGTACTGAGAACATCTGGATGCTGAAGGAAAAACTAGCTGATGGTAAAGTCCAGCCTGTTTATGCTGACAGACCTAATATTTCAGCAGGTGAAGATGCATTTTTACCTCCCGCCTCTGTCTCTTCCTCTAAGGGGACGGTGTCCGTCCTGCTGGGTAGCGGGATGCTGGTGCATCTGTCGGAACACGTTAAAGGTCTGGTACCGCGGACGCACCTCTCCGACATCCTCCTCAAGAACCCAGAGAAGAAGTACGTGGAGGGCATGAAGGTGAAATGTCGGGTCAGTACGGTTTTATTTAAAAATAAAAACCCATAACGAGGGTTCTGGGTGCTTACGTTTTTGGATCTGGGCCTTCAGGTTCTGTCTGTAGATGCAGATAGTCGCAGGATGTTCTTGACCAGGAAGACGACGCTGGTGGCGAGCTCCCTGCCTCTGTTCCTCAGCTACAGCGACGCCCGTCCGGGCCGCGTGTCCCACGGCTACATCGTGTGCATCAAAGACTTCGGCTGCATCGTTCGGTTCTACAACAACGTGAAGGGTTTGGTTCCACTGGGCGAGCTCAGCGCCGAGCCCATCACCAGGCCCGAGGAGGTCTTCTATGTCGGGCAGGTAAAACCACGGAGACGCCAGGAGGTCGGGTCTGGTTTGTCTTTGTTCTGGGTCTGATGGGATGTTTCTGGTCCAGGTTTTAAAGGCTAAAGTTCTTAAGTGTGACCCGGAGAACGCGAAGATGTTGCTGTCGTTTAAGGCGGTGGTGGAGGGGGAGACGGAGGAAGCTGCTGCGCCTCAGCTGGACTGTGAGATCGGGAAGGTGAGGCAGAAACTCGTGGTTTTTATTTTTATCCGTCTCACTGGATCGATAACGTTTGTCTCTGTGGCGTAGCGGCTGGAGGCCAGAGTGGTGAAAAAGCTGCTCAACGGTCTGGAGGTCGCCATCCTCCCGGACGAGATCCCTGCCGTGCTACCCATGATGCACCTCTCTGATCACATGTCCAACTGTCCTCTGCTGTGGGAGAGCCTGCAGGAGGGAGACGTCATTTCAAACCTGGTCTGCTTCAACAGGAACAAGAAGAGCCTCGTATCCTTTGTTCTCTCAGCAGTGAGCCAGTGTAGCCGTAGCGTGACAGCAGTCCGGTTTTCCTCAGCTGCTGCTCGTTTAAAGACGCTCACCAAGAAACCAACGGTGAGGTGGTCTCTGGAGGAAGGAGTGGTGGCCAAAGAGTTCTCTGAGATCAGCGTTGGGATGCAGCTGGTGGGCTGGATCAAGAACCTCATGTCCTACGGCGTGTTCGTAGAGTTCCCGTACGGCCTCGTCGGTCTCGCCCCCAAATCGGTGAGTGGAAATTCTCCTCCGTAAACAGATTGACCACGGCCCGTCTCATAAAGATGGGCTATAATGTTTTTGCCTGTGTGTGTTTGCTATCAAGAAATCCCAGAAGCAGAACCAGATCTCCTCAAAAACTGTTTGAAGCAGAAATCTGGAGGTTTTTTCTCAGAGGGCGCCATCTAGAGGCAGAAAATGTATCACACCTTAAGCTCCTGAAGCAACGCCTTCATTCACGAACACACACCTCTAGCTGGACAACAGAGCTAAACCACGTTTATATAGAGGTGGAACCGAAAAAACTAGAATCTGGTGCAAAAGTTCATTCCTGTCACTAATTCAGCCTAAAAGGTGAAAGTCAGACTCATTCCAGGCAAATCCAGATGTTTCAGCCTTTATCTGTTCTAACTGTGATGATTCTGGCTACAGCAGATGAATCCAGAACACCTGCAGAGGGTTCCTGAGCCTTTAGATGGTCTCTCAGTCTGAGCTGGATTACTGACATTAAAGCACTTTTGCTCCAGATTCTAGTTTTTACTAGGGATGCACCGATACCACTTCTTTGGAAAACGAGTACGAGTACTTGCATTTCAGTACTCACCGATACCGAGTACTTAATAAAAACATGATTTTAATTTACAGACAACAGCTTTAGTTGTATACTTTAACAAAAAAACAAGGCACTCGTTTGGAATTAAGAACATTTATTTAAAATGAAAACTTCTCCCTGCTCTGAGCTGCAGCTGGGGCCTTGGGGGCGGGCGCCTGTGATTAACCCCTTACACGCCGCCCAAACAGACATTTCTCAGACCGTGGTATCGGTCCTCGGTATCGAGGGACTTTTAACGAGTATGAGTACTTTAGAAAATGTGGTATCGATACCCGATACCGGTATCGGTGCATCCCTAGTTTTTACTGTCTCATATTACTACTTTAAAGACTTTCCTGTCCATAAGAAAAGTCGCCAACTGTGCATCTGGCTAGCTACGTCCTCTGAGGCCTAATGCTATTGGGTGATGCTGAACCAATTCAAACGACACAGGGCTCTACGGGACGATTTCTAAAAAATCATAAAAGAGGGGGAAATTTGGATGGCTGCTTTAAATTACGATGATTTATTTTCCAAGGCCATGTCAGAAAAGTTCATCAAGGACACCATGACCACCTTCCAGCTGGGCCAGACGGTCTTTGCCAAAGTGACCAACCTGGATGAGGAGAAGCGGAGATTCCTGGTCACGCTGATGATGTCAGAGGTCCTCACACCAGGAGGGGACGCTCCGACCAGACTCATCAACGGTCTGCAGGAGAGACGAGCCGTCAGTGAAATGTTCGCCCTCAAAGGTGCGTTAAGTTTGGGGTGTTTTTGACACCTTTTGTGTTGAGAAGCTGCACCAGGCGCCTCCTTATTGCATCTCTAGAAAAGTGGAGATTTTTACAGATATGAGGTCATTTCTGAGCCGTGTTAATAAAATACCGCCATAAAAGCCGTGATGTTGTGGAAGGGTGGACACCCCTGATCTTCCTCTGGTTCTTTGTCCATTCAGGTGGTCGTGACCTTCACCAGCAGCTGGCTGCTCTTTCTGTTGGGCAGAAGCTGAAGCTGGTGGTCGACTCTGTGACTGAAAATGGTGCCACGTTCACGTCTGATGAGTTAAAGGGCGCCACTGTCCTCGCTACGAAGCATCACACGACAGGTAAACATCAGAAACATCTTGGTTTGTGGTTGAAGTTTCCATTTTCTTGTTTTATTTAGAGGGGAAACCAGATTTCAGTCACTTTTTATAGTATTTTACATAATTACTTCAACCCAAAAATGTTTGGTTTAATCTGAAACTCAAGGTTTTTTTCTACCCGTCTGTGAACGCACCAGTGCTACAGGCTAATTCCTGCAAAGATGTCTGCTGTGCAAAAGCTGTTCCTTTAGACTGGAATCAGGCAGAATCTGCATCAAATCAGGAGTTGGTACCGACTACCGACACTTAGAATCCAAATGGGTGCACCTGTGCCTGTCGTGTGTGTAACGTTCTGTCCAGAAACCTGCAACTCCATCAGGTGTGAAGATATTAAAGAGTTTGAGCTCAAATTTTTGAGCTTTCAGGTGAATTTGTTTAAAAAAATCTAAATCAGCAGTTCTGACTCCTAAAACCACTTCAGACTGGACAGCTCTAAAAACAAAAAGTTAAAAAAATCTATATTTTTTGTTTTTAACTTGGTTTTTAAAGTTTTATTGTCTCAGTGTTCCTCTCATGTTCATGTCTCAAGTTCCTGTAGAAACGGTAAACTGCGGGTTTGTGTGTGTGTTGTGGTATTTTCCAGGTCTTCAGCTGACTCCAGGACAGAAAGTCATCTCAGTCGTCCTGCATGTTGACGTCCTGACTTGTTGTGTCCACGTCTCTGTCCTCCCTAAGCTGGTGGGGAAGAAGAAGTCTGTAGGTTTCCCAGCTTTTACGCTGAAACATGTTTTCATATGAAATTTTGTCCTGTTAGCTGTGATCTAGATGCTTTATCATGGTTTTATTTGTTCATCTCCTGTAGTTGACGGAGGAAACGCGCTACACGGCTACGGTGCAGCACATCGACGGAGACTTTGCTGTCGTGTCTCTGGACGACACGGCCCAGCTAGCGGTGATCCACACCAGCAGCCACCTGAATGAGATCGTCTTGTTGAACTCTGAGAAAATGAAAGTCGGGGCGACTTTTACTGTTGAAGTTATAGAGTCCAGTTGTGAGGAACTCCAAGGGCTCCCCCTGGTGTCCCGACTGTACGGCGCGCCCAAACGAGAGCGCACCACCTCAGAGACCCAGGCGGGCTCTGGGGGTCACTGCTACGGCGAAATCCTGCAGGGCACGGTCCGGTCGGTCAAGCCGACCCACATTCAGCTCGTACTGGAGGACGGGAGCAAAGCCAGCGTGCACGTGTCTGAGGTGATGGAGCCCGCTGCCGTGCGCCTGGGGTCCTTCCCCACATCCTCCGTGAAAATAGGCAGCAGCGTCACCGGGAGGGTGATCGGAGGTCAAGAGGTCTCCAGTCAAAGGTGAGCGCACCGTTGACTTAGCTTCTGCTAATATTCTGCTGCTAAAATTCTTTTAAAGGTCAAATTCTGGCTTTTAAACTAACTTTAAGTGTTTTTGTTGCAGATTTATGCCGTTCTCTCATCCCAGATTTACCTACAGGATTCCTGAGCTCACACTTATTCCCAGGTAACCGTCTTTTACATTATTATTATTATTATTGTTATTATTATTATTATTAATAATAATAATTATAATAATAATAATATTAATCATCATTATTATATTATTATTATTATTGTTATTATTATTATTATTATTATTAATAATAATAATTATAATAATAATATTAATCATCATTATTATATTATTATTATTATTGTTATTATTATTATTATTATTTTTAATCATCATTATATTATTATTATTATCATTATTTTATAAAAGGACATATATGAAAACCTTTGAAGATTGTGTGGTTTTCTCTTTATCCACTCTTGATTTGGGGGCTGGGAACAGAAACGCTGTACTTCTTTAGTACTGACCAAAAACATTCATGGGTACTGGTACCAAAAGTATATTGATATATTGGTACTATCCTAATAAAACGATCCTGTTAAGCCTGGTTTACACTTCTCCGTGTGCGGCGGTGTGGAGACACGCAGGACGGACGGAGTAGAGCCCATTTTTTTAACTCCATCAAACCCAACGGACGTCTCTGATTGGTCGACCCAACAGCAGCTCTGTCCGCTCCTTCGCTCTCGTTGAATTCTTTGTAACAGTTTTCGTTCCTTGAGAACAAGCAGTTCCAGCTGAATGAAAACTCGCTCTGTCGGCCATTGCTCCTTGAGTGGATTGGTGTTTAAAACTTTATTTAACAAAACAGGAACAAGGACAAATTCCAGTATCAACTCAAGATTCTAAAATTTCAATTTAATTTCACACCTGTTAAGATATTTGCTTTAAAAGCTGAAGTAAAGTAGCCTGGCAAGCCATCCTATATATGTGAATACTCTGCAAAGCAAGAATTTGGTCTAGTTCACTAGGCTAGAAGTAAAGACCTCACTGCGGTGGTGGTCAGGAGAAGGTCTACGCCCCCTGCTGTCCTGGTGGAGAACTGCTCACTGACGCACCGATGGAGAAGTCTCCGTCAACACATCAGAACCATCAGAACCATAGACACAGATAGATGTTCAGAACTAGGCTTTAAAGCTGCAAAGGAAAAATCTGCAAAACAAATTAGCTTCAAACATTTTTTCATGCCTCTTAACGTTCTAACATAGTACAGCTATAAATATGTTTAAAAAGATAGTGGTTCTCATGTGTCTAAAAACCTCCACCAATAACACATTTCAGACCAGAACCAACCATCGGACCATCCGGTTGTCGGTTTCACCGAACCGCCGCACTTCCCTGGGTCCTCCACTCATTCCACACTCACGTATTCAGCACCAGAACACCACTGGTGTGAGAGGTTCTCCGGCACCGGGGCCTGGCTCACACAGCCCCGCCTCTCGTTTACAGCAACGCTTCTCTGAGGTCGCGGAATAACAAAAGTCTGAAAATATCAGCAGAGCAAAATCCAACATCTACGATAAGATTTGTGTCGCTAAATTTGGGAATTTAACCCGTCTCTGAGCGAGTCCACTACCTTCCTCCTGGACGAGTCATCAGGCTCATTTTTGAAGTAAAATAGCTGATTCATATTTACAATAACTTCACCTCATATTTATACTGCATGTTTATTTATTTGGGATCTAAACATTTTTATTTCAGGTGTTTAGAGCGGATGGTTTATCCATATTTTCACTAAATGTAAATATTAAAATGTACTCTTGCTCTAAACTGGATGTTTGTTAAATTATAGTTTACTGTTTTTGCTTCATTTATTAAAACAAACAAACATTTAAGTCATTTTTTCTCTTAGAATAAAACTAAAGGTACTGAAAACGTCCCGCGCAGCATAAACCCGGTGAAGCGACGCCCCGCCCCACTGATAAACCCGGCGAAGCGAAGCCCCGCCCCACTGATAAACCCGGTGAAGCGAAGCCCTGCCCCACTGATAAACCCGGTGAAGCGAAGCCCCGCCCCACTGATAAACCCGGTGAAGCGAAGCCCCGCCCCACTGATAAACCCGGTGAAGCGAAGCCCCGCCCCACTGATAAGCCCTAAACCCGGTGAAGCGAAGCCCCGCCCCACTGATAAACCCGGTGAAGCGAAGCCCCGCCCCACTGATAAACCCGGTGAAGCGAAGCCCCGCCCCACTGATAAACCCGGTGAAGTGAAGCCCCGCCCCACTGATAAACCCGGTGAAGCGAAGCCCCGCCCCACTGATAAACCCGGTGAAGCGAAGCCCTGCCCACTGATCACTTTATGATTGACACGTTTTTTCTACCTGCAGCAAACTGGAAGACGGCGCCGATTTCAAATCCGTTTCAGCACAAGAAAAACTGAAAAGCTATAAAGTCGGGGAGGAGATAACTGGTTTTGTGTCGAAGGTGAGATTTAAACTGGTCCACTACGAGAACATGAGCTGAGGTTTTGTTCTGTTTGCAGCGTAAATCTTTTTTCTGTAGTTTCGTTCAGACAGGAAGTGTTTGGATATCACTACCTATCTGTGTCTCACCGGGACGGTTGAGCTGCTCGCCATGATCACCAACCCCGAGGTAAGCTGATGACATCATCAGGCAGAAGAATGAATCAAAAACTGAAGAACTGATTAAAACGATTTTCCCAGGACGCCTCTCACCCAGGGAGATGGTTCAAACTGGGCCAGGCGGTTCGTGTTAAAGTCGTCGAGGCGAGCGTCAAACCCCACCGCTTCGTGCTCTCGCTCACAGGTAGCAGCTGCCTTTGAGCGTTAAGTGATGTCATCATCAGCATCACAGAAATACCTGAAGATTCCTGTTTCCTCAGGGTTCCACAAACTGGAGCAAGGCATCACCACTCTGGGAATGGTGCTAGATGTTCAGGAACGAGACGGTCTTCGTGTCAGACTTCCCTTCGGCGGCCTCGGCAACGTCTCCATCACCGATGTGGCCGACGCCTATGAGCCAAACGCTCTAGACGCGTTCAGCAAAGGCCAGCTGATCAGGTGGAACAGCTGTTTCTAGATGCATCCTGTTCATTACTGCTGTTGGTGGTTTGGATCTGCAGATATTTGTGTTAAAACCCGTTTTCTTCCATAACTAAACCGTCATGTCAAACGTATTTATGGGTGGAGTCAGACTTTATCCACAAACACCAAATTCAAGCCTTCCCTGCTTCCTGCCCTCAGGTGTTTCCTCTTGGAGTTAAAAAACAAAACGTGGAAGTTGTCCCTTCGTCCATCGAGGTAAGAGGACTCCTCACATACGTTGGATTTAGTGACTTTTTTATTCTTGGGTCACATGGGTCATCCTCCTCCAGGTTGTCTCCGCAGCAGGCCGGGCGGGCGAGAGACCCGGAGGTCTCGTCTTTAGACCAACTGAAGGAGGGCCAGGTCATCCGAGGCTACCTGAAGTCCGTGACGGAGCAGGGCGTCTTCATCAGGTAACAAACGGACCCGAGCGGCGCTCCTGGTGGTTCTGGAAGGTCTCAGCAGATTTCTCCTGATCTTTCTCTCCAGGTTGTCGGGAAGCATCACAGGAAGAGCCCAGCTGCAGCAGGCCACCAAATACTTTGTTAAAAGTCACAAAACTCTGTGTGATCATGTTCCTGTCAACACGCTGCTCACCACCAAAATCCTCAGGTAAACATCCGGCCCTGTTTCTGAGCCCAGGTTCAGATTCTGTGCGTTCATTCAAGGAATGGGAAAAAGTTAAGCTTCAGCACAATGTCCACCAGGTACGGCAGCATTTACTAACATCACAGGAAGTGACATCCTACTGTTTTTGAAAGAAAGGATGTTACGCTTCCAAGTCCACATGGAGTTAGATCCCTTCCACTGTTGCAGGAAGAATAAGCCTCTTGCTTCCTCCTTACCTGAGAGGAGGAAGTGAGGAGAAACAGCAAATTGCGTCTTAAAGACGACCACAGCCATAAATGATCTCCAGCCTTCAGGCAGCATCAGAGGAGCAGTTTAGCCAGGAAGTGTAGGACCGTCTGACCTCCGAGTGTTGTAAAGGTCACATGGTGTCCTCCGTCTCAGCATCAACAGAGACGAGGAGCTGGTCGACCTCTCGCTGCTCTCCAAGAACACCGGACAACCGGACGTCCTCCCAGAATCCCTCGGCCTGCCGCTGCGACTCGTCCAAAACGAGAAGAACAAGAAGAAGAAGCGCCTTCTGTCTGAGAGCGCGCAGGTACCAGAAACTCACCTGTGTGTGTGTGTGTGTGTGTGTGTGTGTGTGTGTGTGTGTGTGTGTGTGTGTGTGTGTGGGGTCATTTTAACAACTCTTATTTGTTAGAAAACAGCAGGATCTCAGGTCCCAGTGAAGAAGAAGAAGGATGGAGATGACAGTGGAGTGGAGGTGTACTTCAGAGAGGAGGACGACGAGGACCAACCTGCAGATGTAAGCTAAGAGGAATTATGTTTTTCCATGAAATGTTTTACAGCTGGAAAAGTGAGTTTTGTCCTGTGTGCAGGTGAGTGCCAGCTCAGCAGGTCCATCCAGGTTGCAGGTGGCTGCAGGGTTCTCCTGGGATGTGGGCCTGAGCTCACTGAAACCTGCAGTAGCTGCAAAAGAGGAGGATCCCAGCGACGGAGAAGGCCAAGAAGGAAGCAAGGTGAGCACATCCAAATGATCTAAATGACAATACACCATCGTATCTCTAAATGTCCACCCTTTAGGATCAGTTTTACCGTCGGCGTTTTTGTTCCAGCCCCAGAAGAAGTCTCGCCATGAGCTGGAGCAGGAGAAGAAGGCAGCAGAGAAAGCTCTGGTGCAGACGGAAGCCAAGCTGATGGATCCTAACCTGCGGCCCGAGGACGCCGCCACCTTCGAGCGGCTGCTCCTAGCCTCGCCCAACAGTTCGCTGCTCTGGCTGCAGTACATGGCTCACCACCTGCAGGCCACGCAGATCGAGCAGGCCCGGGCTGTGGCCGAGAGGGCCCTCAAAACCATCTCCTTCAGGTCTGATGCGTGTTTAAACTCTGCTCATGCAGCATGCAGGATGTAAACGGTTGTTTCTGCGTTGGTCCAGGGAGGAGCAGGAGAAGCTGAACGTGTGGGTGGCCCTGCTGAACCTGGAGAACATGTACGGCACAGAAGACAGCCTGAAGAAGGTGTTTGAGCGCGCCGTGCAGTTCTGCGAGCCCATGCCCGTTTATCAGCAGCTGGCTGACATCTACGCCAAATCCAACAAAGTCAAGGTTCGTCTGATCTCCCACCGGACACATCTAGGTCAAATAAATGCTTCTGCAGCCTCTGACGTTTGTTTATTTGTTCGGTTTGGTTTGCAGGAGGCAGAGGGCCTGTACAAGACAATGGTGAAGCGTTTCCGCCAAAATAAAGCTGTGTGGTTGAGTTACGGCTCCTTCCTGCTGCAGCAGGGTCAGGGCGAGGCTGCCAGCGGCCTCCTGCAGAGGGCACTGAAGAGCCTTCCTTCCAAAGAAAGTAAGGTGGCCAGTTTAACCAGATCCTGACCTGGTCCTGACCAGGTCCTGACCAGATCCTGACCTGGTCCTGACCAGGTCCTGACCTGGTCCTGACCAGGTCCTGACCTGGTTCTTACCTGCTAAAGATGCAGCAAAGCGTGTCTGTGCTGGAGGTGGTGTAGAAGCAGAAACAAACATCTCAAACATTTCATATGAAAACAACTTTTACAAGTCGCTGGTTTGAGTTTTCAGAGGAAATCTTCAAAAGCAGGATTTTGCTCCTAACTGTTCAGATGTTTGACGTGTCCTCGTTTAGTTTTTTTGTGTGTTTTAAACATTTCGTCATCATCCTCAGGTGTGGACGTGATCGCCAAGTTCGCTCAGCTGGAGTTCCGTTACGGTGACGCTGAAAAGGGTCACAACATGTTTGACAAAGTCCTGACGAGTTACCCGAAACGAACGGACCTCTGGTCCGTCTTCCTGGATCTCACCATGAAGCACGGATCTCAGGAGGAAGTCCGGTGAGGAAAAGCTCCCCCTGCCGTTCTGGCTTCCTTCGCTTGTTGGGATTTTATTTAAAACGGAGTGTTTTCCGGTGTCTCCTGCAGGACTCTCTTCGATCGAGTGATCCACCTCAGTGTTTCAGTGAAGAAGATCAAGTTCTTCTTCAAACGCTACCTGGAGTACGAGAAGAAGCACGGCACCCCGCAGAGCATCCAGGCGGTCAAAGAGAAGGCTATGGAGTTTGTGGAGAGCGAAGGCAGAAACGCTGCAGCTAAGACGCAGGAAGGGACTCGTCAGATGTTCAGAGACGCGTGAAATGATCGAGATCTCAGCTTTTTATGAACACATTTCTTTAATCGCTGTGGCACAACAGATGTCTGTAGAACCAGTCTAGAGATGCTGAAACAAGCTTCTTTTTAACGTTTTTGTAAATTAAAGATGACTGAACATTCTGGTCCACCCTTTAAAGACTCCCACACCTTTACGATACGTTACATGACACTTTATTTGGAATACAAAATAACATCAAGTAGGGAGAGAGAGCTACACACACAGAACATACAAGCAGGACTAGTTTCTATTAGTCTGGGGAAAGGGGCCCGGGACACAGTCAGTAACAGTTTCTACTTAAATGTTTTTCTCCAGCTGGTTTTGGTTCCAGCCAGAAGTCGTGGCTAACTCTGGCTGCCGGGAGGGGGGGGGCATTTCATCTACATTGGCAGTATTTGAAGATGCATGTGTGGCACTGGGTTCTAGGGCTATCAACATGGTTTGTGCTGGCTGCGTTGGTAACACCCCTGAGATCATAGAGGTATCCATAAGGTCCTGCCCACTGCCTCCGGTGGTGGTCGTCCCCGGCAGTGCTGCTCTACTCGTCCAGCGACGGTGGCGTGATATCCGGCTCTAATGTGGCTCCTTTTTCCTGACATTTATAGGTGAACAGTGCAACATGGAAGCAGAACTAAGAACATCGTTTATGACAATCACCATCCAGAACCTCTCAGACCCATCCGATTGGCACTAGCAATAATCCAATTCCCGCTGAGGCGTATTGCTCGAAGGTCAGCGGCAGCGCTTCCACTTGGGATCGTTGTCAATTACCTTTTAGAGATGACCGGCGCCGATCGTCTTCAGTGTGTTTAATGTGTGTGTTTTTCTGAAAGGGGGAGTCTAGTTCTGTACTTCCCCAACTATCTCACACTTCTTCTGGATCCATGGGACCCTCGGCGCCCTGGGGAGCGTCTGAGTGGAGCCGCAGGATGGGTTTGTTGCACATGGGGCACACGCTCCGGATCTCAAGCCACTTAAGGAGGCACCTGATGGGACCAAACAGAGAGAACAGTTTAAGATCTGGACATACTAGTGTTACAGCCCTTGGCTGTTTGTGTTTATATATTTTATGTTCTCCCCTGATTTCCTCCATTTCAGTGTGTGTGAGAGAGAAGGCCCGCCACACCTGGTTCCTCTCCCACTGATTGTTTCAACCAGCTGTCCCTGGTTGCAATCAGGCTGGCTCAGCTACAAAAAGCCAGCCTGTCTTCAGTTCAGGGGGGCAGCAGGACAGAGATCTCTGGACTGTTGTCTCCCCGGTGGCTTTTTGGTTTTAAACTTTGTTTGATTTGGTTTTGTTAAATAACAACTTGTCTCTGCTTTTATTCCCCTTTTTAGTTGAAGACGGAGGTCTTAAGGGGAATACACTTTGGAGCTAAGGCTACGTTACCCGAGACCGTTTGGGGAAATTGTTCAGGTCTCTACACATAAGTGTTTTGGGTCAGCAGAGACCCCCAGTCTAGTTGTAACACTAGTAATTATTTCAATCAGAATATTGGGAAAAGGTTCAATATTCTAGACCCTGTAGAGGGTTCCTGAGCCTTTAGATGGTCTCTCAGTCTGAGCTGGATTACTGACATAAATGGACTTTTGCTTCAGATTCTCATTTTTACTGTTTCACCTGTAATACCTACAGAAACGTGTCAGCAAGTGACGGAGTTGTTTTTAGTGCTGATTAAAAAAGGGACAAAACGACCCTTATCTCACTAAAATCAGTTTAGACTACCATACAAGTGGCCAGAGGCAAATTTTGGAGATATATTTTGTTAAATTCAGGCAATTTAAAACAGAAAATGTCCTTGCCGGGTTTTCCACCTAACTGGCAGAGTCTCGAACACGTCGCCCTGGGCCAAGCCAGATCACACACCCACAAAGTCACCTGTGGTGTCCCTCAGGGCTCTGTGCTGGGCCCCACTCTAGTCTCCATTTACATGCTCCCCATAGGCAATATCATTAGCAGACATATCTTCTGTTATGCTGATGATACTCAACTCTACCTCAGGACATCATCCACCTTCTCTGCTCCCGTGCTAACATCTACAATAAAGACTTGTCTGGAGGACATAGCGGTGTAAATGAAGCTCAACGTTCTTCAGTTGAACAGCTCTAAGACAGAAGCCGTTCTAATTGGCCCACCACCTCAGCTAAAACATGAAACATGATCAATATATGCTTTCATATTGATATTTTATTCCTTTTTTGAGATCTCTAGGAATTCTGTCACATTCTTAAGTGTTTGAAAGGAAATGTGTTTTGGAGAGGATCTAGAAGGCAGCCTGATTATTTGACTATTCAAAGACACTAAGAGATACGCAGCAGTCTTGTAGGCAACCCTTTTTTAAACTAATCACAACAGACTGCAGCTTTAACCCTAACAATCTAGAGCTAAAACAACGTATAAAAGATGAGAACATTTGCTGCATTATTGAAGCAAGCAACACTTTTTATATGAACCTGAAAGTAAAACGTTTATTAGAAATGTTCTGGTATTAATGAAAGGTATTAAAAAAAATAGTCATTTATGTTTTTAAAAAAGAATTTGTAAATCATTTCCTGTGAGAAAATGCCAACTGGAGCATCTTCTGTGGCGACAGTCAGTTTTATACCAAGTTACGGGATCAAATAGGTTTAAAGGTTATGAATAATTTAAATTTTACTTGTAGAAAAGATATCTTTGAACAACCTCGGTTTGGAGAAACAGATTCGTCTAAGCAAGACCAATAAAAAAGCCTAAAAAGCTGAAGTATATTACTAGCATAATTAAATGACTCTATTTTTATAAATTACTAAATTGTCTTAGCATCAGCAGTAGCAGCTAGCACATCACCCCCAGCTGGACACTTCTTGCAAGAATAACATTTAATACAGAACCAACAGAAGTATGAAAGGATATAAAATAATTCTGAACCTCTTGAGATGAAAGCTGTTTTAAGATGGCAGAAATCAACTTTGGCCCCCCAGGCTTCTCTTTGAGCCGTTCAGAAATCAGATTTAACATTTCCAAATAAAAGGTCACAAACTAACATTGTTCACAAAAATTCCCAGAGCACATTTCAAAAGAAGTTAATTATCATTAAAGCTGCTATAGCAAATCTGGAAATGAAATTATTTTAAAACCTATTTTTTCATTCCTCTTACCGTCCTAACAGCATAGCTATAAAAGTCCCAAAAATAAAAACGCCATTTGAAGTTACGGACAACAAAAGACGTTTGGAAACGGAGACTGGTGTTTAGCGCTAGCTCATTTCCTCCGGCATCGTGGGTTTCCGGTTCTGGCAGAAGCGTCTCAGCCGAGGTGAGGGTAAAACCTAGCTTGTTCTGTAGATTCGCTAAAGCAGCTGTAATAAAAGCTTCTCAAATGCAACGCCTGACGGGTAAATAAACTGACACTTGAACAAATTTAACACTCACTTCTTGTGAAATGCGTGTGAACACGGACACACTCCCAGTTCATCTCGGGTCCTGAACTCTTCCAGACACACCGCGCAGGTTTGCTGCAGGAACACAAACAGGAACATTAGCCTATGAAACATTTACTCAAGCATTATCATTTATTTGTACTTCATACTAATATTTTTGTAAAGTAACTTCAAAAATGTTTAAATGTGACTACCTGACCCTGCTCTATGATATAAAGTAGGTCATCTTTCATCATTTCTATATCCCCTAAGCCCCTCCCCTGGCCTTTACAGGTAAACATTATTGACATGAGCCAAGAGACGTTGACCAGTAACGTAGTGTATCCACAAGAGGAAGCTGTCAAACAAACAAGAATGAGCTACTGGGTGCTGCAGTAACGCACACTCACCTAAACACACCAACTGCATTGAATTAATGTCAGTCTATAGCTTCAAGCTAACTGGAAGAGGAGGGAGGGGAACCAAAAAGGATTTATCTTTTGTGTTTTGAAGCTAAGTGATTAGCGTAGCTTTCAACCTTGTGCTACATTGAACTGTTTTTAAGCCTGTTGCAGCGTTAGTGGTGTGCTACTATCATGAGTGCCGGTTTCCAGCTAGTTTTAGATGTTTCCCTGCTTGAACCAGCTGATTTGATTAAAATGAGTGATTAGCAGTTCCTGCAGAACCCGATAAAGGCTGAGGAGATAATTCAGTAGTAAGAATCAGGTGTGTCTGAGCAGGGACATGTCAAAAACAACACTTGTCTGTTAGCGCTATGAGGCTATCTGTGTGTGTGTGTTTGGTATGAGGCGTAGATTTCAGCTTCTTCCAGAAAAGGAGGGGGAGCAGGGGTGGAGCACTGACTGTAAATATAATATGGCAAACCCTACACGCGCCATTACTCGTAGGTTTCTGAAGCGCTGAACTGTAGCACAGTGGGCGACTTCCACCACCGCCATCTTGGCCACGTCTCGTCACTCCAAGAAAATACAAAAATGGAGCTGAGAGCGGGGCTGTGAGGGTGGGGGAAGATGATTGACACCTGACAAACTCTGAGCCGATGTAGCTACGAGCTAACCAAAGCTAACGGAGTTTGGCAGGCGCTTTCAGCCAGAAAACTGGGGTTGAGCGACGCTGCTACCCTCTGCCTTCTAGGCTGTAACACTTTTAACGTGAGGCTGAAGCTGAGGCCTTCCCTGGAGCAAGCAGGGGGTTAGTAGCTAGCGCTAGCACTGAAGGGTCATCTGCTCCCTGTCAATCAAAAGGACACGCTCCTAATTATTCATAATTTCAAGCTTTAATTAAATCTAAACAGATGAGTTACAAAAAAATTCATCCCCCTCAGAGTTCTCATGACTGTTAACTAGACCTATTAAACCTAGAATGGTTTTTATTTATTGTTTATTTATTTTTTAACATGGGAGTCAATGGGAACTTGCTCATTTCTGGAGCCAGCCCCTAGTGGATGAGGGGGGAACTGCAGTTTGTGTCACTTCTGTGTTGGCTTCACTTTTGGCAGCTGGAGTTTGCCCCTTGGGGGTGGAGCTATAGCCGTTCAACATCTCCTCCTCCTTGATGACATCACACAACGAACGACAGCTTTAATGATGCTCTCACAAACAAATTCACTTACAAGAAAATATGAGTACTTTTAAAAGATTTTGTCCTTGTTTGCATTTGTTTTGTAGCAAAGCCTGGTTTATCTAAACTCAGCTGACTATTGTTGCCTCTTTTAGCAGTAATTTCATTCCACTCTGATGCACAAACAAGCCAGTGTTTAGAAACGATGCTTCTGCTGGTCTCCCAGCAACAGGACCAATATGACACTGAATTTAAAACCTAATTTCCTGCAAGTCTGGTATAAAAAAAAACAAAACCAGTCTTGTCATGAACATTAAAGAAGGACTTTAGGGGTAATTCCTCTTGAATGACTGCAGCTATTCCTGAAGCCAGACTCTCTCAGACATGATTTCTTTTACTTTGCTTAAATTTGCGAGAAATCTCCACCCTTGTTTATGCATCACAGCCTACTGCTCGCATCCTGATTGAGTTATTTGGGTGAACTAACGCTCCCGTCTCATTATGGATCATCTGAGCTCATGTGGAAACATTGTGGTTAACATGAAATGAAAGATTGTGCAGAAAAAAAACGCATGACTCACTCCAAGAAGGCTCAGTTTCTTGCTCGCTCCTTTCAGCACCACCTAGAGAGAAAAAGCAACAAAAAAAGATTTAACTCCAGAAGAGATTTCACTTCAGCTGAGTTTAGTATGAAGATGATGATGCAAGGATGGAGTCAAGGTCATCTATAAAGAGTGGTGTTAAGTTCCCCAGCTGATGATTACAGGGGTGATGCTGAAGGCCCATCAGTATTTATATCTCCCCTCGGAGGCCCGTGTTACATTTTCACCCCCGGTGACAGACGCTGCAGTGACTTACCTCGTTGTAGCTGAACTGCTCCCTGGTTCCTTGTTGTTTCAACCTGGGGGGGGGGCAGAGAGAACAAGGCTGCAGTCAGCAGATGCACAGCTCTGACAGGTCAGTGATTCTGCAGGTGGAGTGGGTGTTCCTCCACCTTTAGACATCACCTCTCTGCCACGGTCCGGTTTAGTCACACACTTTAACAGAGATTCAGACACGTCCTCCAGGGCTGTTTCCCCCTAGGAGCCCCACTTCCTTCTTTTGAAACGTTTTAGTTAAAAGTAATCACATCTTAGCAGCTGTAGAAAGCTTCATGACTGCTGTTTGAAGAAATGGTGCTTATGTCCCAAAAGCCTGATGAGCTAACGACTAGTGGACAACGTCACATGGCTGCCATCTTTAGCCGATATCGTTAGGGGTATAACCCTATCATCCTGATTTGGTACGTACCACTGGTGTTAATGTCACGGTTCGGTTCATTTTCCTTACTTTGAGGGAACTGAACCACCAAACAAAAACAAACCTTCATGTTTTAACAGGAATACTAATGTGTCCACTGCTGAGAGCACAGACCTGTTACGACGTCTCCGACTAACCCTAACCCTCACTACGGACAGAGTCTGGCGGATGCTGTTAACTTCTGTTTAAGGTTGTAATGGTTGCTAGGCAACAGGACATACGCTGCAGCCGGTAATACCGTCCAAATTTAAAACTGTTCACTTCCGGTCTTCCCGGTAAACGAAGGACCGGGAGTCTGGTACCGACACCAGTCGGGTGAGCCGGGTCTATTTCGTGTTGCTGGCTAACGGCTGACACGTACAACACCGTTACACGTCTACGTCAGAACTCGGTTCATGTCCGTGTCGTCTTACTGAAAGGTACGAGTACATGCACCATTACACCTGTTAGCTGAGTGTTCTGCAGTTATCTGCGTGTGTAAATATCACCACCATAAGAAAAACGTAGATCTGCACCCAGGGGGTCAAGCCTGGCAGGGATTTCCTAAGATCTCTGCCAAAAGATCCATGTCATGAGAAACGGATGATGCTGTGACAGCAATACAGCAAACTAGCCGTTAGCTCATCAGTCCTGTTGGATCATGCAAACTTTTGGTAACACTTTACAACAAGTGTCCCTTTATTAACGTTACTTAGTGCATTATTAAGCATTAATAAACAAAAGGTCCCTTTATTGAGGTCCCTGACATTGTTAACTGTTAAGTGTCCCTCAGGTTAGGAGATAACATTAATATTAAGCAGTTGTTTATACTTTATTTAATAGTTTATTAATGCTTAATAATGCACTAATTAACGTTAATAAAGGGACCCTTAGTGTAAAATGTTACCAAACGTTTTTCCAAACTGAGGCTGTTCATGGAGCGTTCGATAACAATCTGACTCCTACACTAAAACACACTTTTTAGATTTTTTCCTTAAAAGTTGGGACTCCAGCAGGGTTCCTGATACCCGTGACTAAGTTAGCTAAAGAAGTGGTTTTATGAGGATAAAGCGGTAAGAGTCAACATCTGGTTCTCAGTCTTTAATGAGAATGAGTCAGAGTGAGTTTGAATGCTTCCTGAAGTGAAATCCGAAGGTTAGAAGGAGGCTGAGTCATAACTAAATCATTAATAATAGATCTGATGATCGTCTCTGGTGTAAAACATCAGGTCCTCCAGAGGATGAGCAGGTTTCTGAGCCAATTACTCTTAAGGCCACTTAAAGAAGTTGTTCCGAAACATTTCAGCTCCCATTAAATCCCATCAGCAGAGCCTTCAGACCTCCGCTCTCACGAACTGAAAGACACAATCATCACCAACGAGCCAAAACCAGAATTAGGACATTTTTATTATAATGTGCTAACAGCTGTTTGTGCTCTTCCTCAAAGTAATTCCACAAATAAATAAATCTTAGTGATAATCGCTCCCCGGCTGAACCCTCGTGATTAAAGACGGTGACTTCTGAAGCCAAAACAAAGACCACCACCTGCTCCGCCCCTAACAGTAAAACCAATAAAAATAAAAAGGACTGATCTGAGCAGCCGCTGTGTTCAAACAGCTAACCCATGCAGGGGTGTATGTAACCGTTTTCACATCTCAAGTTCTTTCTGTCAGTGCGCCCCAGGGCAGCTGTGGCTACGCTGTAGCTCATCATCACCAGCGTGTGCATGGGTGGATGGCTGATTGTGTCGTAAAGCGCCTTGGGGGGGTCTGGGACCCTGGAAGGCGCTATACAAATGAAGGCCGTTTTAAATCCTTCGCAGCATTTACAAAGAGTTTGAATAATTAAATGTTTCAGCTTCTTTTTTGTTTGACTTTTGTTTGTTGACTTTTGACACACAGATGGTTTCTGTGGGTTTCAGAGACAACGGCCGCCTGCTGCAGCTGATGAGGGACAGCAAGTCTAAACAATGAGGTGAAAGGTGTTAAAACCAACTGTTGTGCACCTGCAACTGTTTCAAATAAAATGAAGCAGTTGATCCTTCAGTAATACAAAATGAATGTCACACGTTTGGCAGCACTGCAGAGCAACAATGCATCCATCTACAGCTCTCATCATCACAACCCTTATTAACCAATTAATCCCACCCTGCAGTGATTAGCCGCCCTGTTTGCAAATCTGCTCCACCTACCTGAAAAGGTAGCAGCAGAAGATGAGGCTGAGCATGAAGACGAAGAGGCCGATGCCCAGCACAATGACATAGACATTGAGTGGGAGGTGGTAGATGTCAGACGTCATGCTGCAGTAGTGTTCAGAGCGTTGAAAACCCAAACCACAAGGACATCCTGCCAGGAAGAGCAAGCAAACACAAGCATTTGTCAGCTCGTGGGTTCAGATTCAACATGTTGGCTAAGATAAGCTTAGATAGCCCGCGCCTGTGTCCACTGAGTGTTTATGTGACTTAATCAAGCTCTGGGGACAAGTTCCTGGATTTAAAAGGGCGGTTTGTGGGTGAGAGTAGTTTAAATTACTGACCAACTACAAAAGTTCAGTTGGAAATTCATAGCTTAAAATAAAAAAATGGTAAATGACCTGTATTTATATGCTGCTTTCTAGGGTTCTACAACCTCCCAAGGTGCTTTACAACTAACCAGTCATTCACCCATTCACACACTGGTGGTGATGAGCTACGATGTAGCTACAGCTGCCCTGGGGCGCACTGACAGAGGCGAGGCTGCTGAACACAGGAGCCACCGGTCCCTGTGACCACCACCAGCAGGTAAGGTGGGTGAAGTGTCTGGAGTCTTACTTCCTGATATGTGGCCATCTCTCCTCTGATTGGCTAACAGCAACACGACTCTACCACTGACTCTGTTTGCTCTGCAACGTTGATGTTTTATCTCCACCAATAACACAAGCCTGGAGGAGCTCTGCTGTGTGGCGGAGTTGCTAATGCTAACGGTTAGCTTCTACTAGCCCAGACGTTCTCTGCTGTTTCCTGGACGCTAAACCAACAACAGCCTTCCCCGTCGTGAGTCCAGATGGGTGAGTCCATGAATGTTCAGTGACAGTGTGACGTAGATCTGTCAGGATTTTCTAATCCTAGAGTTTCACCTAGAGTCTATTTTCTATCAGAAGCTACTGCAGGAGATAGGTGGAGGAGACTATTTTCATGTTCAGCCTGCAGGAAACACTCAGAGTGACCCGTTAGGATCAGAGATAATCAGTAAAATTGGGATTTTCAGTGAACCACACCCTTAACTCCTCTGCCACCATTGCCCTGAGAAAGCGGAGACTGGATAACCTTCACCGTTCTGTCTTTCTGTTGGAAAGGCGGCTGTTTTCTATTATAGCAGAAATAAATCTAGAAACCAGTACGGTAATTACCATCAACTCCTTCATCCAGAACCCCCTGGCCTTAAACCAAAGTATTCAGCTGGGATGGAAAATAGCGATTTTAATGAAAACATTAGATGATGACATCATGAGTAGAAGAGCATTGATCACCACCAACCACAGCTAAACTTACACCTCAAATGTTTATTTTTATTCTTCAAACCAGACAGTTGATGGTGGCTCATATAAAATAAGGAACTGTCTGTTAAACCTAATGAAATAATGGGCATACCACAAGGCTCAACACTTGGTCCATAGACTTTTTTGTCTTTGAATAAATGACCTGCCTGCAGTGAACCAGCATTTCATCGACATGAATAGAAATGTTCAAAATTAAATATCACCGTTCAGAAACAATACACCAGCTCAGAGTTGTAACTGTTAAACCAGACACATCTCAGCACGGCCTGTAAATAAACCAAGTCACTGTTATGTGTTAAATTTGATCAATATTACTTTTAATTAATTTTAAACGTTTCCCATCGTCCTGCTGCAGAACCTCTCTCTAAATCCATCCAAACACACGACAGGGAAACTTTTTACCCCGGAAAACAAATTAATCCCACAAATTCAACTGTTTCCAACAGAGGTTAAAACCAAAGCTGCATCTCTTAACTCGTTCTGTCCTGATGCAGGTTATGTGTTGTGTTTGGGGTTTTGGTATGTGTCATGTCTTTTTGCATAATTACTGACTATAAATACACGGATTTTCTTGTGTCATGTATTTTTAGCTTGTTGGTTACCTAAAAGAAGGAGGTTTTTTTCTGTATAGCACCTTTCTAGATAAAAATCTTACAGTACTGATTTTGCTGTTTTCGTAAAGTTAAAGTCCCACTAGTCGTCACACACACTGGTGTGTGTGAAATTTGTTTTCCACATTTTACCCATCCCCGTGTTGGGGAGCAGTGAGCGACAGACACAGTCGCGCTCGGGTACCATTTGGTGGTTTAACCCCCCAATCCAGCCCTTTAACGCTGAGTATCAAGCAGGGAGGCATTGGGTCCCATTTTTTCAAAGTCTTTGGTATGACCCGACCGGGATTTGAACCCTGACCTCCCAGTCCCGGGGCGGACAGTCTACCACTAGGCCACCGAGCTGGTTATTATAAAAGCCCAGCTAAGGACAGGCGCTGAAGAAGTCTGTGGAACAATGCTGAACTGCATCTTTCCCATTAGAATAAAACCATATTCTAGTCTCAGCTGGGAGGAGGTCTCTAGTCTGTTGGACCAAAATGTAAACATCATGACGTCATTTGGAGTTTTTTTCACCAGTTGGTCAACACATCTGGTGACGGGCAGAGCATGGTTTTACGGGCAGAAGATTTAAACGTAATAACTGCAGCTGAGTCCCGGGAGCATCGCCTGGCACTGAGGTGGTAACCGAGGCGCTCCCAGGGCTGGGCGCTAATTGCCTGTGAACAAGACAAACATGAAGGACGGACAGCACTTCTGTCACGCCACCATCTGTTCCACGGACCCTGCAGAGGTGTGTGTGTGTGTGTGTGTGTGTGTGTGAGAGAGAGAGAGGAAGCCCCACTTTCACAGGCCACATGTGTTCCTATTAATTTGCCACTAGGATGCTCTTTGGCAGCGTCTCTGCTGGTTAGGGTGCAGCTTGAGGACTGTGGGGGGTAAGGGTCGGATCTTTGTTGGGGGTTGGGGAGCAGTGGAGGGATTTCCTGTTGCAGCATCAGAGGTTAGAAATAACACTTTTTGACAGAAAGCACAAAAAAACCTAGAAATCTCATAGCAGACACAAAGGTTTTCACTAAACCCATCGAGGTCTCTGCTCCTTGTCTTATTGGTGTGAGTCTCATCAGCTGAGCTCATGGAGCGCCTCCACCTCTCGTGTATTTGGAGAAGGCAGTAAAATCCACTCACTTACCGTTACACCATTGGAATGGTTGCATGAAATTTGACTCCCAAGGCAGCAGCAGTGAATCCAGGCCCTGTCAGGAGAACGCTGGAGGAAGGCCAGCCCCCCGTGTGGCTGGGTCTGGGTCTGCAGCCCGGACTCAGCTGTCCTGGGCTGGACTCCTCGTTTGTCGGGTTGAGTTCGCTCCTCCACAAACACTCATCAAGATGTTCAGATTCCACAAATCCTCAGGAGGTGTTTGGGGGGTTTTGTGGTTTTGGATCAGCAGTCTGCTGCCCAGCCTGGCCTAAATCTGGATTAGCCAGCTAAGATGGGAGGTTTCTGGGACCTGGTTGTGGACCTGGAGGTCTCCTGTGCTTCTGAATGATGTCACCAGAGAGGAAAGACAAGAAGGAAAACAAAGACATGTTGTTAGACGGAGCCGAGGCCTCACTGACGAGTGAGGACTTGTTATTGTGAAAATCTGGTCCTCGCTCGGGCAGAAACAAGCAGGCAGCTTATTGATTAGAACAAATACTCACATTTCCACCAGAAACAGGACAAAATGGGGGGGGGGGGTGCTCCTTCACTCTGCAGTGTCCTCCAATGACATCCAGCCTTTAGAAGAACGGTGCTCCCCCCAAACGGAGGTAATAATCCAACATTAATCTGTCTTCCTGCTAAAGCTGCTTTTTTAACAGGGATTTTCACAAGTCTCACCCCCTCTGGTCTCCTCTGGCACCTCCTCCTCCACTCTTCTGATCTTGCAGCAGATATTCCTCCTCAGTGTTGATGTTCTCTCCTCAGAGCCCAAACAAAGTGAGAGCAGCTCCATGCAGTCAACAACAGTCCTCTGGCTGTTTTGGTGTCAGGCTGGAGGTGTGTGTGTGTGTGTGTGTGTGTGTGAGAGTGGGGAGGGGGGTCCTACTCTCCCTCTAACCATCTGCTGCCTTAGATCGAGAGAAATCAGAGACAAAGGAGTGTGTTTAAGCGCGTGCTGTTGGGGCTCTCGCACCTCCAGCTGGCTCTGTCATGGCAGGCTTCCCTCTTCCTCCTCTTCAGGTCCTCAGAATGGAGCTCAGCCTTCCTCCTCCTCCTCGCTCCTCTCTGCGCTGCCTGGTTTGTAAACAGATCTCTGCTCATGTGACCCAGCAGCCGTTTTGCCTCGCAACTCTCCTCTCCCTCAGCCCTCCCCCTCCGCCTCCGTCCTCCAATCTGCGCGCAGGAGGGAGGCAGAGCGAGACGCACGCTGGCGAATGGGGCGCGGGCGTGCGCGCGACACGCGCGTGACGCAGCGCGCGCGTCGCGCGCACGTCCAGAAAGAGACGCTTGTCTTGCAGCAAAGTCAAAATGCGCATGGCTGATGTCCTGACAACCAAAACAAAGCAGTTTGTGTGAAATGGAGGTCAGGAGGGGAAGGAATGGTTCCTCTGTTAGCACACACACACACGCACACACGCACACACACACACACACACACACACACACACACACACACACACACACACGCACACACACACACACACACACACACACACACACACACACACACACACACACACACACACACACACACACACACACACACACACACACACACACACACACACACACACACACACACACACACACACACGCACACACGCACACACACACACACATGTGTGCATTTATGGTTTATGAAACCACTATGACTTGGTGGTGGTTTATGGGGACACACATTTCCTCATAAACAGGTCATCTGTTGAACACAAAAACTATGTCAAAATGTTTTATTTTACCCATGGAAGATAATGCTCACTTAAAAAATAAGAAAAACCTATCAGAACATACATACATGCCACTATGACATTTTGAATGGTTTATGAGACCATGACAACATGGTGGTTTGTATCCCACACACACGAATTCTTTGCATCTGGTGAACACAAAAAGTATGTCAACATGTTCTATTTTACCCATGGAAGAAAAGCCTCACTTCAAAAATAAAATAAAAACTATCAAAAAATACACACAATCATCTGTGACATTCTAAGGGCGTTATGAGACCCTGGAGGTCTGCATACCACACACGCGACGTGGTTTACGAAACCAATTTTAAATTGGCCATGAAAACCAAAAGAAAGTTTAAGTTGCTGAAATAACTAAATAAAATGATAATAGCAGTTACAAAGTCAGTATTAATCAGCTAACGACATTTAGATTTTACTTTTATAAAAATTTGCAGCACTTTAAAAGTCATGAATTACGAGACCACCAAAAATGGTCTCATAAACCAAATGGTCTCATAATGCGGGTGTGTAACCTGACAAATTGGGCTCGCAAAACATAAATGCACACACACACACACACACGCACACACGCACACACACACACACACACACACACCCTCACACACACACACACACACACACACACACACACACACACACACACACACACACACACACACACACGCACACACGCACACACACACACACACACACGCACACACGCACACACACACACACACACACACACACACGCACACACACGCACACACACACGCACACACACACACACACACACACACACACTGTTATTGTTTGGAATACTAACCCTGGTGCAGGTTGTACCCAACTGTGACAACATTAAAATAATAAAATAAATCAGAGCCTGCACTAAGAGACAAAGCATGCACGCCCACCCCAGCAGGCCTGGCTGCTGCGGGGGGAGAACAGCTGCTGGGCCTCTGGGCGAACTGTGGGGCGGTCAAGGGGAGACCTGCCCCAATAATCCCCCAGGGATGGGCAGGGATGCTGGGGGAGGGAGGGGGAGGCTTCCCATTCACCCCCATAACCCATGATCATGACAGAACAGCTGGATTTAATGCATAAATGCACGTGTGTGTGTGTGTGTGTGTGTGTGTGTGTGTGTGTGTGTGTGTGTGTGTGTGTGTGTTGCTGGCTGAGGTTGCAGCACGCCCTCTTGTGAAAGGAAACCTCTATAAACCACTTCCTGAGGATGATCGTATGAAAATTTGTACCTGCTGGTACCTAAACCATTAGACACAACAAATCAGATGCAAATTCTGACCTGGTTTCCATCATGGCTGCTAGATGCTTTGGAGGCCACGAGGCCATTTGTGTAGATCCTACATCTACCTGACAGTTAGTCGAGTCTCTCCAGAGGTTTCTGCTGAGAACGAAACACCAACAGTTTTTAATAATAATGTTCAGCTTGGTCTTTGCTCAGGAGACCCGTGTTTCTCCGTCCTTTAGGGACATTTCTAACAGCCGCGCAGAAATGAGCCAAAGCAACATTTAACAGTGCTGCTGTGATGTAATTGAGTCTGATAAAGCAGCTCTCGTTAACCATGATGAGTCATGATGAGCCTCACACAGGTTTACAAGAATAAATCTTCAAAAATAAATTTAAGACCAAGAATCCCTAAAAATGGGAAACCTTTCATTTCAGATTTAAACTCAAATCTTCTCACGTTTTTGCCTAATCTTGACAATAATACGGGCAATTTCATGGATTATTGCAAAAATATCAGACAGAAAAATATAATAGATGACCTCCAGCTACAAAGATGTGAAATTTTAGGTCAGTAATTGTTATAAAGACTGAGTTAAAGACATTTTTGGTAACACTTAACGTTACTTAATAGATAACAATAACAGGAATGTTAATAAAGAGACCCTTCCTGTAAAGTGTTACCCGTTTTTCTGTTTGCTAAAGTCGATTATTTGAATTTGTTCAGCTTGGAAAGTTGATCTTTTGCACATCGATTCCTGCAGATTTGAGCAGAAACTAAACTTCACGTGACTCAAATTGTCCAACTTTCAGTTTTTCTGGTTGGGTTTTGACTTCTCATAATTAATCAGACTATTGTCACATAAATAATTACAGCCTTTTGAAATGATCTCTTGGAACCACACTAAGGTTGTTGATTAAAGTCCCTTCAGATGAAAGTGGAACTCTTGAACAGAAAGGATCCTGATAAAACTTCAGTTTTCTGTCGTCTCACAAACAAAAGCAGATTATTTCTGCCTGTGGTGGAAATAAACGTAACTAAAACAGAAGATTTATTTGTATTAGACGTTTTATTACATGCATAATAAATGAGATTTACTTTGAAAATCAAAATAAAAGATTTACCAACAATCATGGCAAAGTAAATCAAATAAATATCTTTTAAATGGTAAAATATGGGTCTAGTGTAAACATCATACAGCAACAAGCCTAAACAACAAAAAGGCTGATAAAGAGATGCTTTTAATTTGTGTTCTTGGAAAGAACGTCTCACAGAAAAATATATTATATTTTTTATTCTTGCACGTTCAACCTTTAATCGAGATTTATTAGAAAACCTTTTTTAGAGACGTCTGAATGCTTTGTGTGTTTAAATGAAACATATGACCTTTTTTCCTACGTTATAATCCTTCTATGGTCTATAAAACATGTTTATGAAGTTCTTTACACTAAATCTTTCTCACATGAAATGATTTCAGCAGTTTTATTCTCTTACATTTTCACTACCTTCCAGAATGAGCCGTTTTAGGGCTCTGTCACTTTAAGAAAACAAGCTGGAACTGGCCACGCCCACCCACAGCCTGATTGGCTCCTGTGAGGAAAGGAGCTTGGATATCTGGGAGGGGCTCGGAGTAGAGCTGTTGCTGCTCCAGCAGCAGCTCTCTCTTGCACATAAAAGGTGGTTTTATTCTACTTTGCTCATTTGTGATGTCACAAATAGGGACTTTTTGAAACGGCTTGTTTTAGTTACATAATGCCTAAAACCAAACACCGACAAATAACCTATGGAACAGGTTTTTTCACGTATGGAGTGTATATAGAGACAGTCGGGGCCCACATGGCAACACAAAAGGATGCAACAGGTGAGTTTTGTATAACATGTCCCCTTTAAGATGCATTTAGAATCTTTCTATTCTACATATTTATTTTGTCACGTCTTGAATTCTTATTTTATGTTTTTTGTGCGTTTTAAATAAAATAAAAACTTTACAGAGATTTCTGGAACAACGAACCGTCAGACCTTACTGTAATACACGGCCCATTCCTTTTTCTCTACATTGTGGGCGTGTCCATTTGCAAACCCATTCACAGCCCCATTAATCCTTCCATTCAATTTCTCGTTGTTGTCATCGTCCATCTGGTCCTTCCTCAGGGCCAGAGCCGGCTTACAGGTGTGCCAGTTCCACAGAACCTTGTTCATGTCATCCTGGGCCCTGATACCCAACAGCTTGTCTTCATCGCTTCTGTCATCTTCTTCGCTGTCATCCTTGTTGGCATGGTGATGGTGAAGGCTTTGCATCTCTCCGCTGATGTTCTCAAAGTACTGGTGGATGCAAACCTTGGCGAAGCTTTTGGCGTGCTCTTTGCAGGTCTCGTCGAACATCTTGCGCTCGATGTCGATGTAGTGGGACCAGTACTTGGTTTTGAGGAAGGCAGCTTGGGTGAAACACGGTCTGATTGCTCGGATCAGGAAGGCAGTGAAGGTCATCATGAGCAGGAACATCCACCCGCATGCCTGGGTCGGGGTCAGGGTTAGATGCACACAATATTAAATCCTTGCTTTTCAAACATAAACTTAAAGTTTAAGAAGGAGAACTTTTTAAAACAAAAAGAAGATGACCATCTTTGCTCAATTTTGATCATTTTGAGTTTGAATCTTCAGAGGACTGTGGGGGGTAAGGGTCGGAAGTTTCAGAAGAGAAATACACATTTACAGGTTTCCCCTCTGCTTCATTATAGAAAGCTGTCACTTTTAAAATTATAATCTTAGTTCTACTCTGATGCTTATCTGTGCCTCAAAATGATTTAAAAAATCATAAATAAATCATTTTTTGTAAGAAAATGAAGTCGTTCCAGAGAAGCGATGACGAGGCAGCAGCGAGGATCTGAGAGCTGTGTCCAGATTTTACTCATTCATAACTAAAGTGTAAATTTAACTTTAAAGAAGAACAATTAGGATGGGTTATAATACATAGAGCCTAAATAAACAATATCGTAGCTGTTAGCTTTTTGAACAACCTCAGTTTAGAGAAATGCAGATGAGCTACAGCTAGTCTGAGTAGAAAACTGAAACAACTGTAATCTTAAAATTTCACAGCAGTTTATGCAAAAGCTAATTCATCAACCTTTATATAGTCATAAGTTTCCCATTACGCAACTTTTTAATTAAAATCTAATGGTTATTTACAGTTAACGTTAGCAAGAAGGCTAGCTTTCCAGCACTTCCTGTTCATCGTAAAGCATCAGAGACCAGGAGAACTCCAGGTTACCTGCGATATACACTTGATGTAACGTGATGCAGCCACCCTCAGCTCCTGGTGCTCAAACAGGTCTTTACAGGGAATCCTCGCCAATAGCTTAAACCGCTCCGTCTCCGACATCCCCGTAACGAAGCTGTAATTCCCAAACCTCTCTATGTCCAGGTTGATGCTGAACGCACAGAGGAAGCTCTTCCCGTCCATGAGGGTCACCGACACCCAGACGGCCGGAGCGATCAGGGATCTCTGCGTGATGGAACAGAACATGTAGCGCAGGATTGTCGAATCCTTCGAGCGTCTCCCGGTGGGCCTTTTCCACTCCTCGGCGAGCACCGACACGTTATTGTTCAACACAAATCCTAACAGAAAGAACCAGATGGGAGGGACGACGAGGAGCCCGATGCCGTAGGAGTAGTTGTACTCCGGCATGCAGGGGCAGCTGAACTCAAAGGCGGAGTACATCTGGGCACTGGCTAGGGCCATGATCCCACAAATCCCATTCATAAAAGACTCCTGGTTGGACTGGAGGAACTGGAACATCATACGAAACTTATCCATGTTGTGAGATGTGGTGGACCTTCGGGATACGGGTGGTTAAATCTGGAAAAAACACGTTGACGTAATTAACCCTTTAAAATCCACACCAAGAAAAATAGAACTAATAATAATAATAATTGTTGTTCTTTTGGGACATTAATGAAGAGGGACATGGAGAGACTCATTCACGCTTTTATCACCTCAAGACTGGATTACTGTAATGGTCTATACGTTGGGGTGAGTCAAGGTTGTCTCTCAAGACGGCAGTTGGTGCAGAATGCTGCGGCGCGTTTTCTAACTGGCACCCGTAGGTGTGATCATATCACCCCGGTGCTAGCTTCTCTTCACTGGATTCCAGTTGTTTTTAGAATTAAGTTTAAGATTCTTGTGCTGACCTATAAATCTATGAATGGGTTGGCACCTGCATACCTCTCCGACATTCTCCTGCCATACGAGCCACCACGTCTGCTGAGGTCGGCTGACCAGAAGAAGTTGGTGGTTCTGAAGACAAGGTTGAGGCGGAGAGGTGATAGGTCTTTTGCTGTGGCGGCTCCAAGCCTTTGGAATCAGCTGCCGGGCAATATTAGGCAAGCCTCCTCGCTTGGAGTTTTTAAAACTCTTCTTAAGACGCACTTCTATGCACTCGCGTTTAACACGACCTGATTGTTGTACATCTGCTCGTTTTTTAAATGTTTTATTACTTTTATTTTTTTAGGGTATATTTTACTGTGACGTGTTTTTAATGTTTTATTGATGTTTGTTATATTGTACAGCACTTTGGTCGACAGTGTTGTGTAGAAAGTGCTATAGAAATAAAATTGGATTGGACATTTATAGTGTATAATAAGTGGTAATAATGATGTAAAATACCATTAATAATAATAATGTATGCTGATAACTATCTTTTTATTGAATATCTTCAGAATTTAAAGAATTTATTTAGTTGTCTAATTTTTTTTCAGTTCAGTATTAAATAAAATAAAGTGACAAAAATTTGCTCGATCACAGTCAAAAGGGTTAAGAGAAAAAAACGCAGCAAGACTTTATTTAGATCAATGTTCGGACTCTCCGGTAATAATCTAAAGGGCTCACAACTTTATGGTTTTTTTCCAGAGGATGAGAAGTTCTACTGAAAGAAATGAGATCAAATTGATGTCTAAATTATAATTTATTCTATAAAAGTAGAATAATCAGGGAAAATAAAGATAAAAATCTATAGATATTGATGAGAAATTACCTTTTTATTTAAGAGTTGATCAGCAGATGGTAAGAAGACGATCACATAAAATTAAAATCCATAGTAAATGAGTTGAACGTCCGTTTAGATGCAGTGTTTATGTCTGTTTGATGGTAAAATCTGTCTGAGTGATTTTTAAACTCAGCCTGTAATCGTGCCCCTCCCTCCACAGACACCTGAGCCCCTCCCTCCACAGACACCTGAGCCCCTCCCTCCACAGACACCTGACGATTCAACAAAAGCTCCACGACGCTAGTTCTCTCAAAAATAAACTAATTTAAACTTCCAGAAAGACACGTTTCTGTCTCCTTCAGCCGTCAGAACAAAATGGTTATTTTCTAAGGTGTGTTTTCGTGCAGATTTAAGGTACCGGATTGTTGAGGTTTCTAGCCGTGTTTGTGTGCTGCTCTGACAATCTGGATATGCAAAAACGTTCCGAGGACATTCAAATGTCCAAGGCTTTGGCTGGAAAATGTGGTCACTGTCAGAGGGGTGAAAAGTGAATCTGTCTCTGAACGCTGAGTCAGAAAATCCATCAAGACTAAATGGTTCATCACGGGTAAAATGTGATGATGATCGGTTTAATTCACAAAGCCTTTTCTGTGTCCACAGAAGGAACCGGAGCTCGACAAACCAGTTAGGAACCCACAAGAAGATAAAAGGCAGCGGCTTTTCACAGCCGGTCTTTGTTTGAACAGAATCATGCAGCCTGGTCCTGACCAGAAACCGCGTCAAGTGACTCAGACTCTTTTTAACGTGCAGTTGCGTTTTCAGGAAGTCAGCTCAAACGTTTTCACTAGTGCACTGGAAAATGTCAAAGCAGAGCACATGGGCAGGGTGCACAGGAAGTGAGTCGCAACCTTCACCTAAAATAGGAAGAGGTCTGAAAGTTTGAAGCTGCGTGAGGTTGTTTCCTCCTTTTTGCCTCTTCACACATCACCGGAACATCACAATATTAAGGCAACAATTCCATTTTGCAGGTGTGTATTCGTTTATTTCTTCTGGTTTGTTTCCTAAGTGATGGAGCTGAATGATTTAATCCCCCCTGGAACAGAAACGGCTTTATCTTTAAAGGTGGTAAGGAAGTCACCTCAGTTTTGCATCATTTCTCATAGAACATTTCTTTATCCTTCAACCTTTTCATTAAAGATGCTTAAAGGAATGAACTGAGTACTTCTCTTTCCTCAGACAGAATCGATGATGCAAGAAACGGTGCTGCGAGTGTTTGTGGTGGCGTTGGGTCTTCTCCTGTGTCCGCGAGACGACCCCGGAGTGGAGGAGTGGGATGAAATCAGCGGTTTGCAGAAACACGAGGACAATCTGCGGAGCGGGGAAGAGAAACTAGACCAACCAACGAAGCCGGACAGGGTTATGATGACAGAAAGTGACAAGAAAGGCCTTCAAGGTGACACGAACGAGCTACAGAATCAGTCTGATCAACGCGCTGTCGAAAAGGATAAAAGGTCTAATGTCACCAAGCAAGGAGACGATCAGAAGTTACCAAATAAAACCACCAAAGAGCATCCTAGTGGCAAACTTGACATCAAACCAAAGACTGAGCAAGAAGGAAAAGACATCCTGACTAACAGCTCCCTCAAAGAGCCGGAGAGTCTTCAGGGACACCAGGAGCCTGCGGAGGACGATTCCAGCTCTGAAGAACCGGAATCACATCTTCCACATGCCCAGAAAACAGAAACGACAGACGTGTCTGCAGAGTGGGAGAGGGATTACCTCTGGTACGTCTGGAACACATTCTCTCTTATTTCTATGATCCGATTCTTTAGGAAATACCTGGGGAAGAATTCCCAAACAAGTCAAGAGGAGCGCTTCCCTTCAGGAGGCAGAGCGGCTGAAGCCCCACTACCCGACGTCCATACTCTGCATTATTTCTACAGAAGGTGTGTTCAGGTCTCAGCTGAGAAGAAGTGGAGGGATGGGGAGTTTTTGGAAGGATTTGTAAACGACCTGTTAGACGCCATGAGGACCATCTGTGACAGCAGCAGCAGCAGCAGCATGGTGATGGAGGACTTCCACCTGGTGAACGCCTCGGACATCATCGTCCGTTTTTCCCCACCTGAGCCGTACGGTTTCCAGTGTCTGCTCTGGAACAGCCACGCCCGCGACCGGATGTCGGATCGTCTACAAGTCTGTGGTCGAATAAAAATGGTGGAGGAGAAGAAAATCCAAAATGGCTGCCCCTGTCAGTCGTCTGCTGCCGCTGATGAGGACGACATGGTTTGCTTGCTGCACTGCAACAATGAGAGGGTAAAGATGAAACCTGTGGATGTTTGTGACGGCCTTCTGTGCTCCAAGAGCACGCCCTACCTGTCAAAGTCAAAGGTCAGCAGGTGGTTCCAGAGCACCGTCAAACAGGCGTGGGCCCGGATTTCTCACAAGTACGAGTTCGAGCTCCACATCCGCTACATCGACGCTCCGGGTGCTCTGGTGGTTCGATTCAGATCAGGGAGAAGGATTAGCTTCAATGTGAATCCAGTGATTAAATTCAACTCTGAGGCTCATTTCTTCATCACACCTTGGTCCTCCGGAGAGCTGGACACGTTCTGGACTCTCTCTCTGACCAGCTACGAAGACCGCCTCTTAGAGCACCTCTCCCAACGACTCCCTGAAAACTCCTGCCACAATCAAACTCTTGAAATTGCCAATTTTCTTCACAAGAGACAATCAGCGTTGTCAGGAAGCTCTGCGCTGAAGGATTTCCACTTCAAAACTGCATTTATGCACCTTTTGTTGACCAAAAAGGCGTCTCAGTGGAGCCCAGACTTTGTGGCTTTCAGACTACGAGACCTGCTGGACTTTATGGAGAAAAGCCTGGAGAGGAAGCTGCTGGCCCACGTTCTCATTGGTAACCCCTTAGCGAAGGTCATCGACCTTCCCGTGGAGATCACCAAAGCAAAGCCAGTCAATCTCTTCCATGTCCTTGTGGAGCATAACTGTTTATATAAAAGCACCCTCCTGCATTTCCAGGAGATGCTTCGAAACGCACACATGCTGATACACGACTACGTCGCTCAGCGAACAAACGGAGCCACACCTGAGATGTTTTAAAGTCCATGCAGAGTTTAGAAAGAATTTAAATCATAGAAGAACAAACGACGTGTTGTATAATAAACAAACCCCAAAGCGTTAAATTAAAATTTATTTCCAGTTTAACACTGAGAAAAGCTTTTGTGCGTTTTCAGACTGGAGGTCTCCGGTTCAGAATCAGCAGGTTTCAGCAGACGCTCCTCAAATCCATCCTTAGTGGAGTCAACCTTCCAGGAGCGAGTGGAGATGACGTTCTCAGGCTCTTCTGAAATACAGTTACAATCTTCTGCATTATAACGTTACAAAAACAGTTTTATTTCTGAGATTTGCACCAGTATATCAAGTTCACAAAAACATGTTTTAGCACATTTAAGTTCCAGAGAAAGACTTGGGTGGAAACTTACCCTGCAGGTCTGCTGACGGGCATGCAGACTCGCAACAGGCACACACACAGTCCCTACCGTAGAGCTCCTTCCACCTAGAGCACAAACCTCGGGTCAGAATACAGCTGAAGCAGGCGTGCAAGCACCACGAAAACCTGCTGCAGGCGACTTTAACCATCGACTCACTGCTGTGAAGCCTGATCATAACTGCAGGCCTTTGAACTCGGCGTTGGCGTGAGCGGCCCTGCAGACAGCTCACAGTGCATGAAGAATTCCTGAAAGACAACGAGTTTATTGTTCATCTAAAGCAGACAGAGTGCACATTTAGAGTTTTTAATAAACAATCACCTGTGGAGAAGTGGAGGAAACGCCCTCCCTGAAAATGAAGGCTCCAACACTAAATTTCTGGATCATGTTTGAGTCACCAGAGAGGAATTTGGACTGCGTCACCACCTTGCCATCAATCATGCAGCTGCAGTTTGAAAGAAAACAATAAAAACAAACCAAAAAAAAGAGGTTCATTTTAAAACAGTCCCAGCATTACCCTCGATTGTCGATGACTGTATATCGAGGGCGTGAGTGTGGATCTGGTGAGGTGGTCACAAAGCACTTGTTGATGTAAATCCTCTTTTCCTTAAACTCCGTTTGGTCGCGTATGCGGGCCTCGAAGTGCATCACGTCTCCCAGGTTGTAGAGTTTGCTGCTGGTGATTAATTTACCCGACGCTGCAGCCGGGTGGAACAATTTGCATGAAAATGTTTGAAAACAAAATCTGAGTGAGCTCCACAAACCAACTTTTTTCTCCACCATATGTTTTTGCATAGCATTTTTTATGCTTAAAACAAATATATTTGTGTTATTTTTAATAAAAAAAAAGGTTAAACTAAAAACTTGTCTCCAGCTTTTTGATATTAATGCTGTAGGTGATGCTTGTTGCCTTGTTTCCTCACATTTATCTATTTTTTTGTGTTTTTCAGTACAAGAATTTAACAAAATCTGTTGCAGTGAATGTGTAAAGAGCTAAGGTTTGAAAAACACACCATCATGAGGGGAAATGGTGAAACTGCTGTTTGACTGAAGCTTTTTGTAAACAGTTCCTCCTTGCACGTTAGGATGAAAGCCAACTGCATAAGAGTAAAACAACCTGAAACAGAAGAATGAAGAGATTAATTATGGTTTAATTGACTGGAAAAAGGCTTTCATGCATCTGAGAGGAGGAGGGATTTTAGGTTTGGTTAAATCTAACCAGATATGAAATCTTACCTGGGATATTTACACTGCAGAGGGATGTTGAACGGCATTTCCCTTAAAACGGGACCAGCTGGCTTGTAGAGCAGGGGAATGTGGATGGACAAGTAATCTGGAAAACTCTAAGAAAGAAGTGACCTAAAACACATCCGTTCATAAAACAAACGAAACGAGGAGGAAAAATCTTAACCAACCTCAAATTTGAATCCACAGTCAGACTTTAAAGAGTACAGAAGGTAGAAGTACTCTTCGTGTCCTTGGTTGACAGGACAACTACCTAGAGCCAGATATTTGTGTGCATCCTCCGATCTAAAGATCTCCCTTCTGACTCTCACATATATTCTGTCAAGATAGCACAGGACTCCAATCACATCAGAGTCGGCTGTTGCTGCTTCAGCTTGAGGGATAGTGGGCGGAATACCCAGCAACACTTTCTGGAGCCATCTAGGGATTGGTCGAACACCCATTTCTGGCTTCAGATCCTCTTTGTGGTCACTGGAAATTGGGACAGTGAGAAATTCAGGAAGCTTCTTTGCTTTATCTGCTGAAGGCTCATCAGCTGATCCGCCCAGAAACCCGGGTTTGGATGAAAAACCTTCATCATCCCTCACACTTTTCTCTCTCTCCCACTCTGATTCAAAGTCTTTCACGAGCACACCAGAGCAGGCAGAGCAAAACACCACAAATACAAGCTTCACATTCAGAGGCACCATTTTTATCCCTGTAGTCTGCTGCTGGCAGAGATTCACCTGGCTTTCCTACCCTGTAATCAGGAGACAACTCTCAGCAGCTGCTATGGGTGGTGACAACCAGAAAAACAGCTCAAAGAAAACAAATATAAAAATCTATTATGATGAAATAATAGATTAAAGATAATAAAAAAATGTCAATCTGTATTAGTTTAATTTCAAATTTACAAGTTTTAGCTGAAAATATGTTCTAAATGCAATTACAAGAGTTCAATCGCACCATATCAAAAAGATAGTAGCTTGTGTTTAGCAATAAGTAAAAAAACTACATTTTTCAAAATTGAAAAATAGAAACTTACTGAGCAGAAATAAGCGACTAAAGCGGATATTTACATTTTTCAGATTATAAGTTTTATTTTGTTTTCCATTTCCGGAAGTTACGTAACGAACGACTCACGAACCCGGAAGTTTCCACAATTTCTCTGCTAGCTGCGCGCTGGTTGTGTTCGTGGGTTGTTTGTCCTTCATCTGCATGTTATTTCTACTCAACCCGAAGACAAACCGTATGCAGTTCGGTAAACTCTGGTTATATGTATTATTAAGCATATTAATGTTTCCTTTGCGGCTACACTTCGTTAAAAATGAAACCATAACGTCCATGTTAGCTGGCCCGGCTAACTAGCGAGCTAGCACCTGATGTTTTCAGTGTTAGTTTGATTGTTTGACTCAGAAACACCGAGCGGTATTTTTCTGCGTTCAGCCCGGGGGATTAAATAATAGTTGCAGCTACAGGAACGGCCAAAGCTGCAGAGAGGTTTTCTCATTAGCCCTGGTTATTAAACCTGCTACCTAGCTAGCTAGCGCTAACGTCAAACGGCGCTCACCTAGTTTACCTTACCCCCCTGCACCCTCGGGACTTGCCCCTTTATACGAACTCCACGTCTCTGGTGAGCTAAAGAAGCTCCCCGTGAACCGGGTCCAATGCGTGGGATGATGGGAACTCCAACCAGTCCCGTCAAGAGCTACGATTACCTCTTGAAGTTCCTTCTGGTGGGGGACAGTGATGTGGGAAAAGGAGAAATCTTGGACAGCTTGCAGGACGGATCTGTGGAGTCTCCCTATGCCTACAGCAGTGGTGAGTTTTACTTTTTGTTTTTCACGTTTTCAGCTTTGGATTAGAAAGCTAAAATAAAGCCCGTAACTTGTTTTGTGAACTTTTTTAGGGATAGATTACAAGACCACCACTATTCTGTTGGATGGGAGAAGAGTGAAATTAGAGCTGTGGTGAGATTTTATACGTAAAATAAATAAATCAGTAGTGACCAAACCTCGGATTCGTTGGTGTGTAAATGGTTCCTGTGCTTTTTACAGGGACACATCAGGACAAGGCAGATTCTGCACCATTTTCAGGTCTTACTCCCGAGGAGCACAGGTGATTTATGTACCCGATTGTCTTAATGCAGTTCTGTATGGTGTTTAATTTTACCACCCGTGTGTCTAAATGTTCACCCTGTTTTGTTATGAGCTCTGACCCTGGCTGGTTGGATGCGACTTCAGCTGTAGGAGCCGTGTTTCCCTTTTAGTTATTTTTTAATCGCCGCTAGGGGTTATTTAAGGTCAGCTGAAATTCTGTTCATGTGTCGCTGATGAGAGGGAGTGTGCATAACACAAGTTACATGATACGTCTTTATTCTGAATTTCTTCAAATGGAAAGCCAAGCAAACAAAACGAAGATTGACACAGCAAACCTTTGATGCACTTAAAACTACACCTACAAACAGCAACCAGCAGTCTCAAAACCTAGGATCCAGCTGCTTCTGTTAAGGGGAACGGCCTGTATCCTTTGGTTCTACGGAGCAGTAGACGTTAACACGATTGGAGCCGTTGAAGTGGGTTGAGTGCTGTAAATAGTGAAGGAAACAGACATTACTAAGTGTTCTCTTAAGTGAAGGAGATGTGCAGCAACTTAATTTTAGTGATGGTTAAAGTAAACTTGGATAGAAGGAGCTCTGTTTAGTGTTACACCTTTAAGTTTGCAAAGAGAGGCACGTTTGACTGAGGACAGATTTCTTATAGCCGGTTCAAACCCAAACTGGTATTTTATGAAGTGGCTGTGGAAACTTCTTTAGTATAGTTTAGCCGTTTAGGTGTTCTAAAAACCATTAACCTGCCAAAAACACAACCATGTGTATTTAGAACGCTGTCCTTCCTCCTTTCTTACCTCCTAATGTTCCAAACAGCTCTTTTGTTTTTATTTTGATTAAATCACCAACATCAGTTTGTTGTCTGAGCTCCTGGTTAGTTCAGTTTGTGCAACAATAATAATAGAGCGCACGTTTTCTTCACAGGGCATCCTGCTTGTGTATGACATCACTAACGGCTGGTCGTTTGATGGAATTAACCGTTGGATCCGAGAAATTGATGAAGTACGTATCACAAACTTTAATTTTTTTGCTGTCAATGAAAAATGTGTTTTTTTGTTCCGATATCACGTTTGTATCAAAGACTCACGTGAGATTTTTTTTTCTTCAGCATGCTCCAGGTGTTCCCCGGATCCTTGTAGGGAACCGCCTTCACCTGGCGTTCAAACGGCAGGTGCCTACGGAGCAGGCGAGGGCCTACGCTGAGAAGAACAGCATGACCTTTTTTGAAGTCAGCCCCCTTTGCAACTTCAACGTCATCGAGTCGTTCACAGAGCTGTCCCGCATCGTGCTGATGAGGCACGGGATGGAGAAGTTCTGGAGGCCCAACAGAGGTGAGCGAGTTTGTTGTTTTTAAGATTGAGCTGTTTTTAGATTTAAATGACTAAGTAGAATATTATTTGACACACAACAATAAAAATGTATTCTTGTGTTTTATTCCAGTCTTCAGCCTCCAGGACCTGTGCTGCCGGTCGATCGTCTCCTGCACACCGGTGCACCTCATCGACAAACTTCCTCTTCCCGTTACAATCAAATCCCACCTCAAGTCTTTCTCGATGGCCAATGGCATGAACGCCGTCATGATGCACGGACGCTCGTACTCTGTCGCCGGCAGCACGGCGTCTGGTGGGAGCAGCGGTGGAAGCAAAGCTAGTAGTCTCAAACGCTCAATATCCTTCAGGCCTCCGCAGAGTCCTCCGAAGTACTCTCCATCGCCGTCGTCCTCCTCCAAGGGGAACTGTAAGATATCGTAGTGAAGGGGCGGAGTTATGCGTGCCATCACGGTGGCGATAATAAAAGTGTTTCTCCAGGAGATTACGAGGCCTAGGAAGAGCGTGGAGACCTCCCAGCTGTCAGAAATCAACACAGCTGTGAACTTTGATAACCGACCTGGGCAGACGGTTTGGGTTCTGTCTGCTTTGTGCTTGCTGGTGCCATCTTGTGGATGTCCGTTTAGCTGTTCTCTAAACTTCGGAGGCTCGCTGTGATCAAATAGAACCAGCAGATATGAACCTGATCAACACTACAGGCTCACTGACATTTGAATCTGAACATGAAATTGTACATATTCTGTCTTTGTGTGGGTCGGTTTGGTGGTCATCACTCAGAGGAGCTTCTTCTGCTTGTCCTCAATGTTTTCAACAGCTTTGATGTCTTTTTGTACCAGTAAAAAAACCTCCCTTTGCAGCCTGAAGAGTGTTGCAGGTTTTATTAAAAACTCAGATTAGATTAGTTCAGAAATGTTTAGAACGTGATGAGGAGAAAAGTTGTTTTTCAGACTCGAAGAGGGGGAAAAAATGTAAAGACGAGCCGCGGTTCCTGCTTTAAGTCCAGCTGTTTCATGCCCAGTAGCAGGCTCCTTCATATCTACACACCTGCCGTTTCCTTACCTGTAAATCCTAACAGGATTTAACCCAGGAGCACGCTCAGGCGGTGATTAAAGGGTTGCTTGATGCTGAAGAGGAAATTTGGTGCAAACTTGTACAGATCATGTCTTTTTTATTTGCTTTCAAACTTGTTTACGTTCTGGGTCTAAGTAGGAATTTGTGAAAGAAGACGTGAGTGAGAAAATAGGACTTTTGTCTTTACTTGCTGTAAACAGTATTTATGAATGTAAACAATAATCAGCTGGTTTTCTGTGGCTCTGGGAATGTGAGGTGGAACGTTCAGGGTTTGATCTGCCGCTGATCAACTTGTGGGTGCGAGGCTGAACGTGCTGCACCGTTTTATCATCGGGTCAGGATGTGGAGCATCTGCAACAGCAGAACACTTTAAAAGCTCTGGTTGGTTTTAAAGGTCTATGATCATGTTTGTCTCTTTTACAAACAGCCATCACAATAAAAGGTTCAATCTGAGTTTTATATCCTGATTATGTTTATCATACAGTGGTACTCACTCCTGGTCCTGGAGGGCCGGTATCCAGCATGTTTTAGTCTTAGCTCTGCTTCAACTCACTTGATCTCAATCAGCAGGTGATTAACAGGCTTCTGAAGAGCCGCTGCACAGATGATTCAACCACTGAGTTAGGTGTGCTGGAGCAGAGAAACAAGGAAAACAAGCTGGATCCCGGCCCTCCAGGACCAGGAGTGAGTACCACAACCCAAACCTTCATCAGAGGCACTGTGGGAACTGTGGGAGGGTTGTTCTCTGTTCCTTTTGTCCAGACCTGAGCTGCTGGTGCTTAAGTGCATTAAAACCCTCGGTGTGGGTGGTGGTGGAGGGGGGGTGCATTGATTAGTTGCTCCTTCCTTATTGGCCAGCTTTGGGAGACGGGCAGCATCTCTGCAGCGCATGAATGCGACGCGGTCAGAAGTCACGGAAAGGTTGCAGGGTCACTGCCAATGAAAGGGGGGGAGGGGAGGGGAGCGCTTTACGTTCTCCCACCTGACCGGGCCGAGGCGCGGGTGGGAACTGACCCCCTGTCTAGACAAGAATGGCGCAAACATGTTCCGGAAAGGCAAGATGCGACAAGCCTCCAGTTTGGCTCTCATGGTGTTCGCGCGCCTCAGGCACGTTAGATTCACTTGATCTGTGCAGGAAAGCAAACATGTGCAATAATCTGGATTGCATAAAAACTCAATCCAACACAAATAGAATCAATCTGACTGGTGAAGCATTTCTGCTCTCAGGGCAGCTTCCAACAAGGTCTTTGATGTTTTTTACAATGTTTGTCCAGTTGTGAGGCTCATGGTGCTGCTTCATAAAAGCTTCAGACACTGTGCGACCAGGGGGCGGTCAGAGGGGGCTGCCCTTTCCCACCTCCATCCATTCACACCCCCAGAAAAAAGGCTGCTGCTGCGCCTTCTCTCTCACATTGTGCACGTCCGCGCACCCCTCGCTCCTCCTGAAGCTGAATTTCGCTCCTCGTTGGTCTGACCATCAAGGGAACTTTTCCATGCAGCCAATTAGCGAGCCTGGTCAGACCACCGGAATACAAATTGCGCATTAATCTCGCAACTTTTACGCACAGCTTTTTCCTCCTTTGACGCAAAAGAGGGATGGAATTGCTCGGTGGGCGCCTCATTCAGAAGACCAACAATGTGTGAAATCCCTTTGCGCCTCTTGGATGAGAAACGATCCAAGGACTTTTGGCAGAACGCAGCAGGAGCGACCAAACCTCTGACCGGATGGAGACATGCGGCTCTGTTGGTGCTCCTGATCTGCGACTTTCTACAGTTTTCTTTGTGCGCCAGTGTGACCGGATCCAAGGTTGCGCACGAAGGGTTTTGTCCCAACAAGCTGAACACGAATCTCTGGGTTGATGCGCAAAGCACCTGCGAGAGGGAGTGCAACATCGACGAGGTGAGTTAAACACCTGCGCAGAATAACAAACAGGAAATGTTGGCGCTGCAAAATCAAGACGGGGTTTTAGTTTTTACGCTACGGGTTTTAAGGCCAGCGGTTTATTTTTGAGGAGGCGGGGCTTAATGCGCTGCAGGGTGAACTCAGGTAACAAGTTAAAGTAACTTATTGTGTCTGTAATGGATGTAGAAGAATTTTCCCTGAATGGGCTCAGTTTGGAGAAATGGCGTTCACATCCTAGGATTGAGGTGCTAACTGCTAGGTTGCTGCCATCTTAAAACTGCTCTAACTGCCAACATCTCACAGCAGTTCATGTGTTTTATAAACATTTACACTGCCGTTCACAATCATTTACGGTAACTGCAGGCATGGAGCAGCAGTAGGAATGTCTTCATGTTCCTGCAAAAAGAATCCTCAGATGTTAAAATAAATCAGATTGGAGCCGTTTTAAGACTTTGGAGTTGGGTCTATTTTATCTTATTAGCGGTGGATACGGCCACTTTTTTAAAAAACAGCTCTAAATGTAGACTTCACAGTGACTCATACAAAAGTATTGTTGTAAAACTTTACACTGCTGCTAATGTTGCATCTTATATTAGCAGAAATGTTAGGAAATTCCTTCTGGACTGAACCCATGCATGCACC